>JAQIXS010004146.1:0-15954 GCA_034700785.1 Rossiulus vilnensis
GTTATTTAGAGGGGATTACATTAAGTAGCCTATGTTAAGGGACTGGGACTTGGGAAAATGTCCGTTATTTAGAGGTGGCCGCTATTTAGAGGTGTCCGTTAGAGGAGGTTTTACTGTATTACCAATTAATCATCGTCTCTAAATATTTATTTAGAGCTGAGTCAAAATGATGTCCTCCGTGCAAAAAAAAATACACATTTTTATCAAATACTTATAATTGCTAAATTGAATTTTTTCCCTTGAAGAATTTATGCACCGTTATGTGACCTTCGGAAAATCATGTACATGTAGATGTTTATTTAATTTGATTATAGAATTGTAAAAACATTGTTTAAAAAATATTTCAAATCCTAGTGGACAACCAATTCTACACGGGAAATAAATTCGTGTGAATATTTTTTTGCGTAGCGGGCATCCTACGCATTTGAAGGCTATATAGCCTTCAAATATTTTTTTATTGAAAATTGATTGCACCTGATAAAGGTTTGTCTGTATAAACTGCATGTTACGTTTTGTTTTAAATTTGCTAACAGTGATTGCACATTGCAATGGTGGATCAAGGATTTTTTAAGGAAAACAACCTGATATTTAAGAAGGGAATGTTGAGATCGTCAATAATGCATTCAGTTGATTTTGTATCAATTGATAAGCAATTTTATGCAGTAGGCCGAGCAGAACATTTTAGTAAAACTAAACTTTAATCTGCATTTCTAATTTTTAAATGTCTCATATTTGCTATTTTTTTAATTTTTATATGAGATATTTAAAAGCTCAAATGTATGTACTTTTATTTTATCAATGTATTATTCAAAATAAACTCAGATCTGTTATCTGTACAATAAAATCAATTGCCTAAGGCCATAAAATCTTTTTACACTTAACATCAGTATCGTGCTATTGTATTATTGTTTGGTAACGTATGGTGTAAATGAATTCTAGTAATTTATTGCAGTCACTTAGTGATACAACTACAAAGGATGTCATCGGGTTATCACAATTATTTCTGGTAGTTATTTAATAAGCAATCAAATGAACAGTAGATACCTTATCATAGTTGAAAATTGAACGATAACATTAACGTCACTAATAAAAAAAACTATCTCAGTTGCGATGATAGCCTGAATTAGGAAACAATTTCTAGTGATTCTTTACAAATGCTCTACATATTAGTATGTATATGCCTTGTCTTCAATGTTTAAAATGATGTATAATAACGTTTTTTACTAATCCAATTTAGCCGTTGTTTTGAAATTGTAGCTGCACTCTGCTCAATAATGGATCGGATTCAGTGGACACCGTAAGTACATTAATTCTGTATTGTTGTTGTAATAACCAAAGCGCTTTGATGTTTTTTTTCCAAACCTCCCTTTTATCTGGTTTACAAAACTAGCCTGTGTCTTTTATTAAGCACGTCTATTGTCTTTGAAAAATATGTTCCATTATAGTGCACAGGAACATAACAACATTGGCTTAAAAATAAAACCTAAGCAACTGCGCATTTTATGCTTATAATACACCACGCATTTGTATATGCATGTATTAGATGAATTTTCATTTATAATTTGTTATTTTATTTCGTTTTTTACTTAGTTGTAGTATTTCTGAATATGAACTGTGGATAGCAGGAACTGTATGCGTATTAGGATGGACTTGCTTCTTAATTGCTTTGGTGTTTTTAATTACATCATTGAGGTATGTTTTCTTACAATTAAATCTTGTTTAATTATCATAATCATCATATACTTATGATTTAGAGTAGCATCATGTACCATCATTTGGACATAGTTTTCATGGATCGCCAATATTTCGTTATTTTTGTCGGATTGTGCAAAATGGTGCTTTTGAAATCGAATACATTCACAATAAATATAAAATGTGAGGATAGCTGTTTTGCATTTCTGATTTCGCAATTTACAAAGTTGAATATGTATGCTAGTATGTGAGCTAGCTAAGACAGGTTTTTAATAGTCAGAATCGAGATAGTGTATATTGTATCCTAATTGTTTAAGGAACTCTTTACAGTTTACTTCGGTGATGAGTTTTGTTCGGTTGGTTGGAAAGCTAATATAAAAGACTTGATGCACTACTTTATAACTTACTTTATAAGAATGATAAGTTAAATGTTAGAGCAGAAAAAAATGCTGCATGTTTTTTCTTGGAGATTACTCATGCAATCAAATAATGAAAGGAATATGCCGCATTCAACAAAACTTGTATGCAACACCTTGCATCTCATGAGTTAAACTTCGCATTTATGTAATTGTTGTTATCGCTGCGTGCGATTATTTTTTTTAGTTTTGAAAACAAAAGACTTAAAAAGATTCAAAACGAAATAATTGTTTTTCGAACATCTTCAAGAAGCGCCGTTTTAGAAGCAGCTATGTTTTCGAGACCTCTAGCTGGTCCAGCGGCAGTGGTCAACGCCACTAATGTACCAGTAAGTAAAATGATCAGTCATATATGTAGAGTCACATACTGTAAATGTTATCATGTACCTGTGAATTTGAAGAAGTCAAACTGATGATCTAAAGGAATAGTTTTAATTCTTAGATTGTTCGTCACTTTAGTAGATTTGAGGTCCTGTCCTCAAAAATAGTAACATACTGGTTAGAAATCATAGTCGTTGCATTTATGTCAATAATTGGTGCTTTGAATTTTCGTCATGGTTTCTCATCTACCAAATAAGCACGATGAAAGATTTTCTCGTCTTCCAATTCAATAATTACCTTTATTGATAATTACCTGCGATTTGATGATTGACTTATTTATTTTAATTAGCCACAGTCTTCACCTTCAGCTACCAACTTTCAACTTCAACCTCCCCCAGCTCACAGATTAAACAAGCCTAATGAAGTCGGAGCTTCAGATTTAATTACTTCTAGGATATTTCCAAATTCCTTCAGCTATACCTCAACCGTGATGCCGCTGGAAACCCAGGTATCCTACCAAAGTCAAGAAAGTCCTAATTACAACAAACCTACACCACCGCCCGTCCCTCCAAAATGGAATTCCACTACACAAATGTACACAAACAATCGTTAAAATGTTCTTTGGGTAATTTACGGTTTTATCTGCGAATATGCGGTCTGCTTTTGTGTAGTTAATCTTTCGTTTTAGCTAAAATCATCGGAGGGAGAAGGATGCTATTTACTTGAGAAGAAAAACTCATAATTCACATAACCGTTTCAAATATGTGCAAACTGCAATGCTAACACATTATCAGATAATTTAATTCATAATAATTTGATTTTTTAATTAGTATGGTCATTATTTAAACTCCAAATATTGATAGTAGGACCCATATGCTTATCTGGATGACCCTGTGAAAATGTAAAACATGACTTTTTGAGGTTCAAGAACTTGCCACTCTGTGTGTGGATTATTAAAATCATGCAAATATTTTGTAAATCAGAAAGGTGTATTATTTCATTGATCTAGGATCCCTAGTTCAAAAGAATGTGCAACTCAAAAATGTCAATGTTTTTACTTTTCTTTCAACAGCTTTACTTCGTTTGCTTACAATGTTAATTTTGACAAGGCTTCCAAAATAGGGAAACCAAAATAGAGAAACTATGAAAATAGTACATGCATAACATGTTCTCATATCTATTATGATATACTAGTCTTATTGAAATTGTATAATTAAAATTATAAATCTTTTGAAAAATATTGATTTAGTCACCTAAAAATCTTACGCTTCTTATATTACTTTGATAAAAACAGGACCGCACGGTGATATTATGAATAACTTTTCGTTTTAATTTCATCGCAATTAAGCATAATTTTAAAGGATTAAACAAACTATCTAAAGCGATGCAAATTCGATTTAATGGATTGAATGCAATAACATCACTGAATTCAATTGTCAGATAGTAATTATATCACATGCATATTAAATATCACATGTTCTGAATGTGAATTAATGTGAACCCCTGAAGGCAAGAGAACTCAAATACTAAACTTATAAATGAAATTCCCGTTCTAGATATGTCTACTGCTTAATTGCAAGGCTAATTTACATTTATTTCCAGTGACATTTAATTTCGAACTTTAGCCAAACGCAATCCTATTATCTTTACGATATAATTAAATACTTAGTTTCCACGGCTGCTTGTTTGTTCGCTTGTATCATTGTTCTGGGATTTTACTCCACCTTGTTTAAATAATTCATACATTGAAAGTGGTATGCACGATTTGATCGATTTGAAATCTATCGATCTGGGATTTTTGTTTGGTTTTTTAGTAGGTGATTACTGTACTTAAGTTACCAAGAATTGCGATTTAAACAACTGTAAACACATAGCAATGCTTCTTTCATTTTGATTTGGATGATAGTAAGTCCACTTTTAAACGAGCAAACAAATAAAGGTAATAGTGATGTGAAATTGTGAATTGAGTGGTTACATGGATTATAACACTTGGCTTATATATATATATATTATATGGACTTCACGAATTATAACGAAATAAAAAAAACTACTCATATGTACACAATCACAATATTAATTCCACATAAATAACGAGTCTATTTATAAATAATCTAATGTTTAGCCGATTTTTCATACTTCGCATCAGTAGTTTCAGTATTTCTGGGGTTAGATACTTTTGGATCATCCCTCAGAGATCTGTCCGACTTGTGTTCGAACCCATTCTCTTTTATCATGCCGCCTGGAAGAACGCCACCTACTGATAAAGATAAAGCCGGAAATTATATCGCATTTACTCGCATAATACCAGTTTAATTACGATTCTATCACATAGTCGCAGACTGCAGTAATAACTACCTTATATAAACAATAGCAGCGATTCCACAGCACGCTACAATGCCTGCTACGCACCCACCTATAATTGCAGTTTTCTCTGCTGATGGAGTCAACCCAAGAGCTGAAGAAAAACATGTATGCTACGTTTAGTTTTAATTCTATGTCAAATGGAATTCTAATGACCTAACTCTCTAACAACGCACCGCCATGCAGATACTTGTACAGTATTTGTATATCGGACCATATTGTCATTTTTTCATATGCTAGACATAGGTAATGGACCCTGACTCATTACCAAATGATTTTAATGCAAAGTTTTTAATTTACCAATAGTACTTGCGTTGCCGTTATTTTTGCATAAATTCACCACACGATGGTAATTCGGGGCGCATACGCAACTTCTCCATTTGTTGGAAAAATCAGCCTTGCAGATGGAGTTTGGATCCTTGGACATGCACTGGACATCTGTCTCACACGATAAATGAAATTGGTCTGAAACAGCAAAAACAATTGTTAGAAATTTCAGGAAGGTTATATACACTGTAGCTTCTTATATATGGATTCTTATTTCCTGGAGGATGAATACTCGAATCGTTTCTAATTCGCCATTATATTTTAAAGTTATTTAATTATTCAATTTCGTGTCAATTTATTGTTTATCTTTATTATTTTGACCAATTATGAAAACACTATAGTCCATTCCTTTCAAAAAGTTTCCTTCCTAGCAGAAAGGCATCATTGTCATGATATGTACATGTATGCTGCTATGCATAATGTTGATGTCATGCCGATCTTGGTAAACGCATGTTCATGCAAGTCATTGAACAAAAAAGACCATTGCAATGTATTCATAGCCAAGCAATATCATTTGATAGGGCTTGAATGTTTGATTCATGTGTTATCTGGCACGTTTCCTACTCAGGACATATCCTAGATCTACCATGCACGATCAGGTTATCAGTTCCTCATTCGAAGATGTTATCAAGCGAGTGATCGCAATCAATTTAAAAATCCGTAATGATGGCGGCTCAAGGGTAGGAGATTGCGCTCGTTCAAGACTATAAGTCCAAGAGCCAGAAACAAGCTCAACACACTTTTTCGAGAACAAGATGAAGAGATTGTTTTATTTTGTGGCATTTTTGTGTGCCTCATCTGCCTTCCAGCCTTTCTTGGAGAATGCCGAAGTTGCAGATACCATAGGATACGTGAACGATGCCTATGAGCAGATAGGTGCCACTTTTTACACGTTGCAGAGTTATGCCTATGTTGGATATGATTGCAATTCAACAGAAGAGGGACTGTTTGTCCAGGTGATGTCCGACGAAAGCGTATTCATCTACCAAATCGACTTCGGCGAGGAGAATGCGACATTGATGGAAATCCGTGTGGCCGCCAACTATAGCACTTTACCGGTAATCGTGCACACCCAAATCAACGTCCACGTGGACAATACATACGCGTCACCAATTGCGGTATTTGATGTTTTCAACACAGAAGGTTGGCTCAACTGGCAAACGTACAACTCTTCAGTGAGCAGGAATTCCACGGGAGTGCACGATGTTTTCTTCACTTTTTCCACTAGCTATCGTGATCCTGGAATCGTCAACTTCAAATGGTTTCAGTTTTACACATAGATGCTCTTGTTTTCAACTGGACTTTGTCTCGTTAATCATTGCCGAAGAATTGTCAATCGAATGAAAACCACTCGTGTATAAATAAATGATGAAAGCATAGCCTGGTTTTCGTTTTATTATGCAAGTATCAAATAGTGCGGAATTTAGTTCTAGTAGTTCTACTTTATTCAGTTCTTTCCAGAATAAAAGCATTTTTGTTGAAAAAATATAAGCTATAGCAGGTCTCAGTTTTGAGCAATTTATTTATCCTATTACTGTTTTAAGTGTTTTTTAAGGCCGAGCGCAGTGAGATTTTCAGGCATTACCCACAATATGAAACTTTCCAGCCATATCGTTAATTACATTACAGTGAAATCTGGCTATAGTGACCAACCAAAGGACTGGATAAAATCGGTCGCCTTAGTCAAATGGTCACTGTATTAAAAAGAAACCTAAAATAAAGTTAATTTTCATCACTTTCACATAAAAATTGCATATACGTGTATTTATTAAGTTTTTATTTAAGATTTAAATATGACTAAAATTATATTCTTTTAATTGAAGTGTGAAATGTAATTTTTGTATGGCATCAGCCAAATCAAAAGTACACGAAATTAATTTTTACAATCAAGTTCGATCTTGTAGCTTTCAAAATTCATTTTGTAAATTTGAATCAGTAAAGAAAACACCAGTAATACGGTGCAGTACTAAATTTACTAACATTTTCTTTTAAATTACAGTACATGTATTAAACTTACAAACGTACGTCCTTCTCTGCTCATAAGATTAAATGCGATAGAATATATACAAGATGAATATACCATCTTTGAAATATAAACAAGTGACATAATCTTTCGATACTTGTAAATTTAAAATGTTTTTCATCGTTGTTCCCTAATTACTTTAAAGACGACGAAGGTAGAGATAAAAGATATGTACACTATTACAGTATTATTTGGTCCGACTAGCATCAAGTTTGTTTGTGGTAACAATATGCATTTTTTTCAAGGGGAGAAAGAAGGACGATAATCATGATTTAAGAAAATTAATGAATAATAAATTTGATCATAAATTTAAAAAAACAATCAACATATGAGTATACGCTTGTAGTGTAATTATACGCAAATGACTTAATAATAAGTATTGTTTGGGTAAATATGTGGTATTGAAAAGTCCAACTCAACAATTATTCAACTTCTACGCGTAACCATTGTCGAAAAAAATGATTTCATCTTACCTCCAGTTTGTGATATCGCTTCTTCAGTGGTGAAAATATATGATTGGTTTTGGTTATCTGAAATAAGGGCTGAACTTTCGATTATTTTTAACCTATCAAAGCAAATAAAAGCCAAAATATACATCACTGGCCTATTGTCGCTAGTTTGCTGAGCTGTTGCCATGTGAATAAAATGACTTTTGTCACGATACTTAATTTGTTTTTGTACTTGTCCCACCAATAAGACTGTATAATTAAAGATACGAGAGGTAGTTGTTATCCTTTTTAATGACTGTTTTCTGAATGTTCGCCAAAACCACTTAATCAATAGAGTAATTATACTTGTATACATAGTGCCTTGAACCAAGCATAGAATTATACCCTATAATATACATGATTGAAATCGAAAAGCAGAAAAGAAATCGCCAAAAACTCCTTTATTCATAAATACTGATTGCCTTTAGAACTCATTGTGTGCATACGCTGATTAGGTGAGCAAGACATCAGTTTTCTCGAAACATTCCATAAACACTGCTCAGAAGTTTTTTCATGGTGGATATTTTATATCAAATAAAAATAAGAAAATATTACGTTTTTGCATAATTTATTACCGCAGAACAATTACAACATTTGCATGCATACTGCTAATACCTGATAGAGGGAATCAATGAAGACACTCGAGGATAATAAAATAAAAATCTATGCCTTAATTTTGAAAAAGTTGTAATTTTCTCGAGTCAAGCATTTAAATGAGCGGTGCATTCCCATTGGGGTGTTCCATTTCAAAATTGTCACTAAAACTTTCGGCATCAGATTCCACTCCACGTCCACCTTGGTACGTTTCGTTGCTCAGCACTTTATCGTCCATTAATTGCAACTTCTCTTCAACTAATTCAGCAAATCTGTGGCAATAATTAAAACATGAACACATTTTAATACATGTGTAAACTAACACGTTAACGTAATGCCTTCCTCTAAGAGTGGTTTGTAATTTCTTTACATACCTTCAAGATTTACATACAGGAAAGGTGAGATGGTTTTGGTTTCGCAAATCTTCGAGAGCTAATTTCGTATATGCTGCTACCTGAGTATGATATTCATCCTCAGAAAGAGAATGGATATTTGGTAGACATTTTCTTCTCCTTTTGAATTAGAAATGAGTTATAACATTATGGACGTTTTGTTCAACATTAATAATTCAAATTGTAATATAATTACCAAAATGTGCACAACTTTGCTGTCCATTTGATAGGAAAATTATAAGCTGCTAATACAATCAAAACTATAAATAACGTGGCTTCTTTCCATTCAGAAGAAAAATAAATCAGCGAAAGTCCAACTGCCTAAGAAATAAAAAGAAATTGCATTGCTACTTATTTATTTTACTTGCGTGTACATCTACATTTAGACTTTTCATTAACACCATCTGATTATTTTGTTAAATTTATTGTTTATCATTGTTTTCCTAAGTTTGTGAAATATCTTGAAAACTTATGTTTAATGTTTTTAAAAATATGTAAAAACGATTTAATTATATTATGAAATAGTCACCTGTAAAGCTCTTTTTGTGAGGTAGCGCTTTCGTGGATATGATACTTGTTGATATTTATAGCACACATCAAAACTTAAGAAGCCCATAAGCAACAGATAGGAAATAAAGATATTCTGGTACCAAAGTGCAATTTCTTTTGTATTGGAAATAAGCAGTTGAAGAAAAATTGTCCATCCACCCATAATCAGACAAATTTCTCCAATTCTCTATGAAGAGGGAAAATATGAGAATACTGCAAATAATGTAAATTGGGTTGTTATTAAAATTAACTTTTTTCTCAAAAACTTACTCTTGGTATCAATCTGCTGAATACAAAGGCAACTATCACAGGTGATATACTGATACCAAACACAACGCCAATTGAGTAATAAACGAAGAAGTTGCTAAAATAATTAAGCAATGCGTTAAGCAATTTAACTGACCATCTTTGGTATAATTTCACGAGCAATTCGTGTTAATTTATTGGGTTGTGGGCACTTAGAAAATCATAATCTTAATTGGTGCATAAATTTAAAATATATGAAACGTTGACTTAGTCCTTAGCTATGCAATATACAGTAGTACGATAAACATCAATATTTGTGAATGCATAAATATGTAAATACGCATATATAGCCTACAATATAATATTACCAACTCAATAACGTCGCTGTAAAGAATAAAATAATTCCCAAAGTGAGGCGGAAAATTTTCCAGCAATCCACATCTGAAATAATGTAAAAATGATTCTCAGATTCATCAAAAAAAATTATTCATCAACAAAATGGCAAGTTTACTTACAATTTACGCGTAGTACGATAGTGTAGCTTACATCTGAATGCACGCCAATGCAAGATTTATTATAGAGAGAGAATTCAAATCGATTTCTGTGTGATAATAACGGAGTCCTTGACAAATGAGGTATTGCGTATAAGAAGAGGGCTTGTGATTCTTCATAGAGCTGAATGACTCTCTTCGCACTTTCACCTTTAAAAATCTCATAATTGTTGGAAGGCACCGATATTTGTAGCTGAAATAAATATTATCTGGTTAAATCATCACAACATGCATTTCAAAGTGCTTATTTTAACCACATGTGAGGGAAACGAATTTGAAAATTGTGATTTTATAATGCTTACACTAATAGTCCTCCATAGATTTAGTAACTGCTTGTCTTCACCAGAAAAGCAAAATATTGTTAAGCAATTGGAGCTGTTAAGTCCCGATAATGCATCAATTTTAAACAGTTTATTAACGTCCGAAAGTTTAAGTTGCCAAAGGTGTGCTAAAGAAGATTATAAATAAAATTAATGCTTATATATCGCTTGTGTAACTACATGTAAGTAAACAGTAAACGAAAAGATGATGCTTGCAATTACTGTAAACGTGCAAATATTAAGCACATATAAAGCGTCTTCGGATTGCAGAATTTTAAGAATAATTTAAAATATTTTTACCATAAAAACAATTTGAAACTTTTTTCGACATTTATAAGCACTCACAAAATATACATTTTATCCTGCATCATTAAAAGTTTCGTTTGGAAATATTGCAAATAAAGGCAACGTCTAAGACGAAATTGTATGATAAAATTGTCAAAAATGACGTATTTTTACCCTCCTTTTTCTTTATGAAAGTTTTGTTTAGCAATACAATTGATAAATCAATGTTATAGGCTAATTTTTTCGTCCAATTCACAATCTTTTTTCCAATCGTTTCATGGTGAAATAACAAAAAGAATAAACTAGCCGCCAAACCAGAACACATTTAAGTCTTGCATTGCTTGACAATAAGCTACAGAATTCGATTATGTTGCTATTGAAACGACGAACGTCTCTGTCAATATTTTCTGTTACTTACTGTTTTCTACTTGCGTTCCTTCATTTACAAAGCAGCAATATAAACATAATACACAAAAAACTATGAGATTAACAAAACAATAATTGGGAAATACAGTCATTTTTTTCGCCGAAAAACGATATACGTATTCAAATCCCCGCCGTTGAGGAACAAAAAAAATACCGTTACAACGCTTTTTGACAGAGCGCCGTTGAATTCAGAATAAGAGCACCGTCAGCTAAACATAGATAGTTCAACTCGTGTGTTCTGTTTTTCAATTATTCGTTTCCACTTTTCTGAGGTGCATGTTTTCATTTCTTTGCAACCAGTATTTTCTGTTATCTTAATTCAAAAGTCGTTTCCTTTCAAGATAATATTGTAGCCGTCGTAATTTTTACACGAGGAAGCATAAGACTAACAATGGATGGTGAACCCGGAGGTGAGCTTCAATTGCATGTATTGTAAATTCTAAAGTTTCTGTTTGGCATATCAGCTTGTATAAACCCTTGCATGCATCTATAGCCAGGTTTACATTTGCTGGATAGCATTTCAGTTTGTATAAACTCATTAGCGGGCGATCATTACCGATGTCATTAGATGAAAGTACGTTACGGCAATGATCGTGTAAGGTTAAATTAAATGGAATGATTGCCAGTAATGATTTGAATTTAACATGATCGCCTATAGCTGACAAGTAATGAAGTAGTAACGATTGTTTGATAATGGCATTAATAATGTTGCCAGGATTAATATGATCGTGTAACGTCCGCTTTTGAATGTATCTTCTAGGGTATTTTTATCTAGTTTTTTAATATATTGTCTGGTTTAAATTTGCTGGATTGTACACCCCATAGGCTACATTTATACACATGTTGTTTTAACTCATGTTCATTCGTTTAGCATTCATTTGAACATTAAATTAAATAACTATCATATACAGCTGGTTACTTGTCGTTGAAAAAAGTCCCTAAGTATGTATTGTTCCCTACCATATAAAATAGGATTTTCTGTTTGTGTTCATCTAGATTCATCAGAGGAATCCGGCCTGTTGAAATCCTTGGTGTTTCCTCCAAAGACCGCAGAATCAACTGTGTTTATTAACATTGAAAATGTCGAACACACAATTGAATGCATGGTATGCTCTGATCTGTTCAACGTAGCCAAAGAATTCTTACAGCATTTAGTGTTGGAACACAGAATCATCATAGCAGAATCAAAGATGATTGCTTATTTAAAAGGGTTTGTTTATTTGAGTTTTTGTATTTTTTAAATTAAATGGTTCGTCTTAGATGTCAAGTGTGAATCATAGTTAGGGCCTAATTATATCCCTGTTAAATATATAATTTAGTTGTAATAATATCAGTTCAACCCTAACTAAACTTGACCATTTTATCATAATCGATTTTGCATTGTGGGAATTCATTTAACTTGGCCCTAAGATAAAGACCTGGTATATCTGATACCATATGCTAAACGGATGCTATTCAAATATTATGTAATTAAAATTGCATTAAATAGGTATGCTGACTACTGGAAAAGAAGATTCTGCGAAGTGCCATTTCCTGACATCTGCAATAAAGTTGTGATAAACGAAAAAAATGCTGATAATGGTTTCTGCTTATTTTTTTGCATTGTAATCTGTGAATCAGGGCTTCTTAACCTGGAATTTGTCTCATTGGAATGGATATATTTAACAGTCTGTGAACTTGCATAAATTACAAAAGAATATTTTCTAAGAATTACCTGATTTAATAAAAATAGCCAAAGGGACACAATTAACTAGAAAAGGTTGAGAATCCCTGCTCTCAATCAATGAATATTAAGTTTTATTCTGTTGCACATATTTGTAATTTCAGAACTGAAAGGAGAAACAGAATATTTTTATTTGTTGAGCACTGCTATTGATGAGGATAAGATTCTTCGAGAAAAATTGAAGAGAAAAAGGCTGGTAAGAACTAATTCAGTTTAATTATTAAAACGATTTAGGTTTCCTACCCCTGAATAATGAGAAAATGTCGTCTTTTTCGTGCTTTCCGAACATTCTAATTTGGGATATTTTTGATTGATTGATGGTAGTACTTTCTTTAGAAAAATATTGAAGTGCTCTTATATTTCTTTGAATATTACAGGAAGTTGTGCTAAATCAACTTGAAAAGGAAAGAAATGAGGAGAATTTTAAACGTTCATGCCTGTTTTGCAGAAAATGTTTTACTGGTAACAGGTAATATAATGTTGTAATATATTAATACTATGTTAATGCATCCCAAATCGATTCATAAAATAGAAATGTGTATCCTTTATTTTAGAGCTGCATTATTTGCTCATATTTCCCAAGATCATAACCTTTGTGTTGGCTGTCCCGATAACATAGGTAAGCATGTTAAGTTGTCTGAATGAACAACAGTATGTACCCATATATTCTTCTTGGAATCTATGCAAATTTTTGTAATTATTAAAGGCTATGGTTATGTATTTGAATGTTGATGTACAGACAGTAGAACATTAAAAGCAATTAACTTGAATAGGAATCTTTGAATGTGTTAGCATTAAATGGTTTACTAAGTTAAACTAAGGTTGACTGTTTTAAGTAAAGATATTGTCAGTGTGTTGTGCAACGTTAATTTGCCCGTTGATTTGCATGTGTATTTTATGGAAGTATGTGTTGTTCTTTTCCTGGATCTAAACAATAAAAAAGCAATAAATTCGACGGAGTGCACATCCAAATTTAATAATGTAGTGCTAAATCATCACATAAACACTAATGAAATGAAATCCTTTACACATTTTCGTTGCAGTGTTTGCTGAACAGTTTCTTGACATGCTTGAGAAGAAAATTAATGTGTAAGTAACATTCAAGTGTTATGCAGTATGTTAAAGTCAAATAGTTTCATTTTTCATCAAGGAAAGCAATTTGTTTCAATGATAAATGCATCAAAAACGGGTTTTTTTCAGTGACTTGAAGTGTTTGTTTTGTGAGAAGACATTTCGTGACGTTGCCATTCTCAAGGAACACATGAGAAAGAAACAGCACAAGCAAATAAATCCTAAAAATACAGATTTCGACAAGTTTTACTTGATTAACTATCTCGAACTGGGAAAGAACTGGGAGGCAGTTCATGCAGAGGATGATACTGAGATTCAAGATGGAGATGAAAATGTTGAAGAGTATGTTTGAGACGTTTAATATAATAATGATATTTTTTGCTGTGCCAATGGGATTTTGCATATGTTGTTTTTTAATTAAATTCTGTTACAGTTTATTTAGTGCAAACTGTTACAACAAATGATATTAATGCTTGGTGAAACAGCTTACATTGTGCATTAATTTAACTGATCAGCACTTAATTAAGAATTTTTATTCAGAAAATAACGTTTTTGCATAGGAGGTGGGGTGATTGGCACGATGAAGAGGCAGAGTCTGTGTGTTTGTTTTGTGACTTCCGGTCTCCCGATGGAGAGAAGATCTTGCAACACTTGAAGGTATAAAGGTTTAAAGCAAAAGGTTTACTTGAAGAAATCGTTAGTTATTAATTGAATCGTTTTGCTGACGAATTAGGATAACCATGGTTTTGATTTGAGTGCAATTAAAAAGATTCGACAGCTCTCCTTTTACAAGCAGATCAAACTCATAAATTACATTCGAAGACAGGTAAACGACCAGAATTTTACGTTTTGACTTTTTTAAGAATGCATTCTGAATTTTTCGTATGTTATTTGATTGCTATTTTCCCATTGTTGTGCTTAAATTTGTCATTCAAAATTTCAGATGTTTAAACTCTGCTGCTTTAGCTGCTTACGTAGATTCCAATGCCATGAAGACTTAATAAAACATCTTACCGTGGAAAAACACACAGCTTTCATCCCTGACATGTCTTTGTGGGATGATCCACAGTGAGTACTTTTCAGTGTAACATTTATTTTATTCATCAAGCTGATACCTTCGCTAACAAATGGTTTTTTTTTTTATAAATTGTAATAAATTGGCTGGTTTTACAAAGAATGAAATTCATTTTTATGTTATTTTCTTCTGATTTTAATGACAAAGCACTGATTACAGTAATCATTAATTCTGGAACATGAATTGCTTATTTAGAGTACACGTTATATTTGCAGATATTTGTTTCCCACTTATGAGAACGATAATCTTTTGTGGGTTTTGGAAGATACAGATGATGAAACGGAAAGAAACGATGATGTAACTTCAGGGACTAGCTTTAGTGGAGCAATGTGTGGAGACAATCTTGTAACGTTAGAGGAAATCTCCATCCCAGTGAATTCCGTGCTCTGGAATGAGACTCTCCGTCAACAACTCTTTTAAACGTAAATCTTCCTTTGAAGCTTGTTGGACACATTTTTTGACATGAATAGTTAAACTTTTTGCGTTGTTTTAGCCACCTTTTGTTTCTTATTGGGAAACACTTTAGCCTTATGCATTTCTTGTGTTATTCTATTTTTGTTGTACCATTCACAGTTCAGTTGTTCTGTCTGTTGCTGCAATTTAAAATTTATAAGATTATTGAGTTAAGTTAAACGTGGATGTTCTGTCGACAATGAATTTTTTTATCTTAAAATTCCATTTAATGGGAATTGAGCATAGCCAAATAAGTATTGAGATTGAAAATGTTTAGCTCTGTCCAGTTCAATTGTAAATTCATGATTAGAAATAAATGTACTTGATAACAAAATGTTTGATTTGCAGTAGATATTCATCTCGGCAACTATTTTGAGAAGGTGAATTGGGGCCATAACATGAGCGACATGTAATCTGGATTGCTTGGGTTTTATTGAGAACGTTATCTCATCAGTGCAGAAATGTAACTTACTTCTAAAATCAGAAAGTAAGTTGACTGCGGCTAATAGATGAGCCATATCATTTTCAGGTGAAATGTAAGAAAGTAGTTAGATATAAAATCTTTTAGTGATATTTATGTTGAAACGCTAACCAATCCTTCAAAAGTCTGATCTAGGTCGATATTATGCAACCTTACCAGA
>JAQIXS010004147.1:0-15953 GCA_034700785.1 Rossiulus vilnensis
TGCAAATCTTGGTCTTGGTCTTGGTCGAATGAATGGTATTGCCTGAAATGGTCCAAATGCAGGGATTTCCCATCCAAACCAAGAGCGTTCCGGTAAAAAAACAAGAGCGTTCCGGTAAAAAAAAATTTAGCACTACACCACTGTTTTGGAAGTAGCTTGTCATACATGTATAAGTTACATTATGGAACACATGGAACCCAAGAAATATTTTTGCATAATAGTCAACTGATCCAAATTTGAACAAAGAAATTTAGCATCCAAATTTCGAATCCATGTACACACATTTTAGTTGTGTGATTGAAGATTTTTATTTAAAATTCTTCTAAAAAACACTGATATAATATAAATATGAAATAAATGACTGGGGGTGAAAGTGAAACTTAACAGACAATCATAGAAGAAAAACTATTAAAAAAATTGCGAAGTGTAGATTTTATTTATCACATGCTGTACGATTATAAAATTGTGTCAATCAAGGCAAATCAGGATAATTCATTCTGTAACATTTCTGAAAATTGTGAATTATCAAAAACTCCCTATACAAGGTTTTACCGTGGTCACGGTGTAATCAATAATTGCAATGATTAAGTTATAAATAAGCAACTATAAACCACAACTTTCGTGCACAAGACTGCTTTTTAGGTTTTTATAAACACAATTCATTCATGAAACATACACTTGCATCAACATTGTTAAGTGTAAAAATCTTAACTGCACTTCTTATTTCATCAGTTTTCACAATAAGTAGTGGAAAATATATTTCTAACAAATAAATGATATGCACAAACTCCATTCATGTAGTTTTAAGAGCCTGATTCTAGAAACACTAAGTTGCATTAAATTTACTCTGTCACTGCTATAAACCATTTTAAGAAAAATTACGAATCAGGGACTTCAACTAGAAATATAAATTAAGCCTCCTGCACATTGGGTCTTCGTTTTTACTGCAATTATGATTATTACATAAAAATAGTTTATTTTTCTACAAATTCTTCGTTTTTCCAAAATCATAAAATTTCAAGCTAAATCCGATTCTTAGGAATTATCTCCACATTCAATCTTCATTTTTATTGTAGCAAAAACTAACCTTTTCTTAAGTTTTCATGGTAATACATGAATTTTTTAAACTTATTTTCCACTGACAGCTAAATCCGATTCTTAGGAACTTTCTTCAATTCAATCTTTTACTTTATTGTGGCCAAAACACTGAAACTTTCTTAAGTTTTCATGGTAATACAATGAAGTTTAAACTTTTTTCCACTGATAACTTCAACAATTTCCTTTAGGCTATTCACCGTAAATAAACTGTTAAAAATAAGACACGTTGGTTGTTACATTTGTACGAGAATTGCATATGTGTAACGAATATTTAAATAGTGGATTCGTGATGCTTGTTGAAAGAAATTTAAAACTGAACAGTTACCTCGATTCAATAGATTTAGTTTATATCATGCAATTATGCCACGAATACTTTTAAGTGGGCATGAACTTTTTTCAAAAACGTTTTAAAAACAACTACAAAGAAATTATCGAGAGCGTCTTTCTTGCTTGAGTACGATTACATCTGCAATAATTGTTGCAGTTTAATAGAACGTATGTGTCAACATCTCATGCCATTTTTGGATAAAAATTAAATTTTCTTGATTGTAAAATAATTTCCCGTAAATGAGTAACAAATGCTGAATAGGGGATTCTCCTACATGAGGTAATTTTGTTACAGTTTTTTTGTATGCATATTTGTCTAACACATTTCAACGATGACCGCTAAAGAAATTCCGCGGATGTACAATTGCATTTGTGGAAAAACATTTCAGGCTTCCGAGGAAGTGCCTGATGAGGCCTACATTATTGCTATCTTGGACATGTGAGACGGCATTTAAAAAGGACACTTATGATAATCAATAAATATTACTTCGGACAATTATCCAGCTTTCAAAGTGATCCGGTATGCACGTTGTAAATGGATAACAACAATTATGTAATCCGAACAAAAAAAAGCTTTTTGATTAACATGCATTTGGTGCTTCATACCTGAAATCTTCAAAAACCTCCCAGAATTCGACGATCAGGATCGGTGCATTGCCCTCACTGCTGCTGTAAGTGGCGCTGAATGAGCATTTTTAAGGCATAATTAGGTGTCAGGTGGGTGTGAGGCAGGACGTTGTTAGTCATGGGGCTGGTAGTTCGGCCACTGGCAAACCATTTGGCAATGGCATTTCTTTCGTAGGAAAACCCATCTGCAAAGGAGATATAAATATACGGGGCAATTATTTAGGAAAATAATCGATCGAGGGTGAACAAATTGCGTTCAATTATTTTCCCTCGGCAAAGCAATCAACTTTGATCCGACCATGGTGAACTAAAGGCGCAATAAATCTTGTTTTGAATTGAAACGTTGAATTGAACATGCCAAGAGCCACTGCTTAGAATAACGATTATTGCTTTGCAAAATCTGTCAAATACATTTCCTCGAGGAGCATAATAAGTTTTCACATTTAAAAAATATGGAAATTGAACAAGACAAAAGCTATTTCCATGTTTAGTCATTTATAAAAAAATTGCCGAACATAAGCGATATAAATAAGCATTTCCTCGCTATGCAATTTAGAATGAAACTTCATATTTTTCATCGAAAATATGCTGTATTTAGGAACATTGCATTCTCGATGAACTCACCTGCTACAATTACAGGATCGTGCATCACATCTTGTGTTATTGGACACAAATATTCGTTGGGAGTAAGGCCATCGTCCAGGGTAACCGCAATGCATAGAGTAGGCGCAATACTCGCGTCTATAGTAGATTCGGATTCCTGAGCAGAAGATTCTGGAATGAAATTGAAACACAAGAAGTGTTATGATAGCGAGAAAATTCCGAGAAAATTCCAAGCGACATCATTACTTTCAAAATGTGAATGATTTCCCAGCTTCCAGACTAAGACCGTTTTGTCGTTGGATCCAGAGGCCAAGTAGTTATTGCAGGCCGAGAACGCGCAAGAAGTAACATAACTAAAACAACAAAAAAGGTAAACACATAAGCCGCAAAACCCATTCATAAAAACATGAACAAAATTCTAATAGCAATATGTATTGTTTAATAGTGAAATGCCACGCAAAGATTACAAAACGTTATTCATGCATGTTTTTTCAACTGCTTTAAACCTTTTTCGGATTCAAAAAATGTTACTAACATTGATAAACCAAATAGTAGTGGATCAATTAGCAATTTTTTTTTATGCAACTGGCATATTTTACTAACCGTTGATGACCTATTAACTTCATCAAAATGGCACGAGTTTCCTATTGAATAAATAAAATCGTTTTATGTGTAATTATAAGATATATAAATAACATTCGTAATGGGTTTCTTTACCTACCATATTCCAAACAATGACAGTTTTATCCCCCGAAGCTGATGCTAAAAGTTTTCCATTTGGAGAGAATCTACAATTATTGATGTTCGTTGTATGCCCTCGAAGCATGCCATTCAAGGAAATCGTGCAGTTTGCTCCCACAATTATGTTGAATAACCGCACAACATCATCATTTCCACAGGTCGCCAGCAGATATGTTACATTTTTAGAGCTACATTCTTACAGAATTAAAATAATGCAATCTGAAGTATATCACAGAAACGATGAGATATATTTCAGACAGGTTTGAACATACCTTCCAGAGCAGAGCAGGGTGAAAATTCACATCCAGTTACTCCTAGGTCATGCCCCTCGCTTTCGTAAGCTAACGGTAGGTCGCTGCCATATGTTTTCACATCCCATAATCGTAGGTCGCCATTTGTTGATCCAGAAATAATAAAATTACTATCTGGAGTGAAGCTACATGCAGAGACAGTAGCATCATGCCCACTGTACGTCCTGCAAACAGACTCAAATTTGTAGACACAAAAAGTAGCACATTGTAATGCCATTTCGTTCAAAAGATAACGTAGAATTTATTCTAATTCCTTAAGTAAACCGAAAGTACTCAGAAAATACAAGCTTCTGTTACCTTAAAATTGACTTTGTGCTCAAATCCCAAATAACCAATGTGTCATCCTCGCATCCAGTTGCCAAATAAGAAGAATTGGGCGAGAACTTGCACACTCTGATGCCACTTTCGGACGGATGCTTCAAAGAGTCTACAATGCGTCCTGTCTTTTTGATTGAAACAACGACAAGTGAGTGCTGGAATCTGGCACAGTGAGACCATACATCAAAACAAATACAATACCTTTGGTTCCCACAAAATGACATAGCCATCTCTAGAGCACGTCGCCAGTAATGTCCCAAAGGGTGAGAAACAACAGCAGTAAACTGTGAAACGATGTCCCAATAAGGGAGAATGATCGTATTCTTTGATTCCTTGCTCTGGGTCAGTTACATCCCAAAGACGAACAGTCTTATCACTAGAAAATTCACAGACGGTAATAATTAGGAATTTTCAAGAAATCATGATTACTGACATGTAGTCAAATGAGGGTAACTAAATAAGTTTCCTCCCCCTCCTTGAAAATAACCACAGTATAACTTTTTTTAAATATTTATCTCTGTCATGATGTGGATGGTAGCATAGATTAAAGATTATTTCATCTTTATGGGGACCCTTACGAGATCCCGCAATTGGAATGAAAGAACTTTAAGACCTTTAATGAGGCTATTTTTTACTGAAGGAAACTGATCGTGAATTCCATCTTTAATTTTTTTCAAGACTATTAAAACAGGTTGGCACTAGGCATTGATACGGATTAAAAATGCGGTCTTGCATAACAGTTGGTACACATTTCCTGGTTTGCAATGCATTTTTATCTAGCTTGAATGGTGCTAAGCTCTCTCTTTCTCTCTCCAAACGTTTCATATAGCTTCGATGTATTAAATGCTCTAATGTTTTAACACCAACCTCGAACATGATGCAAGGACGTTGAAAGAAAAATCCACACAGGTCACATCTCTGCAATGCCCATGAAGGGTTGCATGATGAGCTATAGTTACGTCTGATGAAGCCATGCCGATGGTCGACTATCATCTAGAGGAGCCTGCAGCTAGAAGTAGACATATTACAAAGCGCATTAAACATTGATCTTAAGGTAAATAAACAATACTTGGTGCCTAGATGGAACAGTCTCTCGCGAATGAGCTAAATATTTAAGTACGGCAACTACGTTTGCACGCATTAAACTTCGATTAGTTGAATATCTGATCGAAGAACACGTAATCTGATAGCTAACACAACTCCGTAACGATGGCAACGTAAATGCCAAACCTATATAGTTATATGCAAAAAAATTGAGACGTATTGATATCCGTTAATGGCTCGAGTGTAGCTGGTTTTTAACATTATATCCGGATTGGTATGCCAGGCAATTAAAAGGGAAAACCTTTATTCTCCAACGGCTCTAGATCATGATAAGGTTTTAAATAAAAATAAATTCACTGATAACCAAAACTTCGAACGGTCAAACGATAATGAGGCTTAAACGGAGCACATAAAATTGAGCATAACGAATTAATTTTATAGCTTACGGCATTGACATTTTCTGCATCACATGCCTCCTACAACAATTTATTTTAAAATCTTGCGTAGAAGCGATTAAAACAAATAAAACCAAATTAATAAAGAACAATCAGTTTGCTCACCTAACATAGCAATCTACCTTTCACAATACAGTTCTCAGCTGACGGCTGAGCGGCTGGCATCGGCTGCTCTTCGGCTAAGCCGACTCGGCTCGCGGCTCATCCAAACAACATGGCTGTTCAAAGCTTGGAATTTGTTGGAAAATGTTTGCAAATGTGCCCAGCAAAGGAAATAATTCAGTAAATTTTACGCTTTTTTCAATTTATTCTGTTACACGAGCTAACGTTAGAAATTTCCTGAAGTTTGGGTGCTGTATGGGTTAACGCATACTTGAGCAGACCCATGTTACTGTATAAATATGCTCTGCTATAAACAACTGACAATTAAAGTTTTGAATTATCTTGTTTCAGACGTGAAAAAGAACACATCTTGCATAAATATGAAATCTTGGAAGGCATTCACGCTAAAGGATGGTAATTAAACAATGTAATCACCGCTGGAAATGTGTTGATTTGTTTGGCATAACTTGCATTTGAATTGCCAACTGTGAATTGTGGCATTTTGCCCAGTGTAGCCCTACTAGATTGTGTGGTACATAAAAAAATAACAGATTTAATTTTTACGTCGATTCAGACACAGAATGAGAGACTATCATGCCATTTGCACAGTAAAAGACACTTTTGTGGAGTACTCTTTTAATGTTTACTCCATTAGTTATCATTCTTCCAATTTTTTCTATCAATAATAGTTCTGTTAGTATAGCATAATCTAGACATTGTTATATAAATTCATCATATTGCAAAAAACGATGAATTCGCCAAACATCTATTCACTATTCAAAATATCTGACAGGGGTTTGGAAATGAAAACGTGATGCATGTATCGATCGTTTTGTTTTGTAGTTATAAAGCAGATCCTTCCAAATGTGTGAAACAGTATTCAAGGCCTGCAGCTGGTCAAGAAAAACAAACACGAGAAGAAGTCAGGCCACCCCATATTCTCGAGAAAACTGTTGAATATTTACTAAAACAGTAAGCATTATCTGTTTTAGTGTATGTTTGAACATTTTTGAAGTTATCAAAATATCTTAGTAGCATTTTCCTTCCTGAATATGCCTATTAAAATGTTTCAGTTATTAATCTTCCCTTTTCATGTAAACACAGGATTTTAACACGCAAAAATGAAGATTGGGTAAATCTTTATCATTTTGTGTTTGATCGTCTGAGGGCTGTCAGGCAAGACCTCGTGGTTCAGAATGTTTGGGATATGAGGTGCACTTGCATGTATGAATGCATCATCCGATTTCACCTTTACAGTATTTACAGGTATGCTCTCTTATACTACTTTCCAATAAATGAATTCAAACACTATACACACTCTTAATTGCATTCAGGTTATCTAGCCGTCCCATCCACATGTTTGACCCTCACATCAACAGCGTCCATCTACAAGAATGTCTTAAACGGCTGCTAGTGTTTTACGAGGAAACAGACCATCGTTCAGCGAGCCGTTATGAAATGGAGGCCATTTACCTCTTATTCAATTTAGGTGCAACAGAGGCTATCGTGCATGCATTGTCACTGCCTAAATCTATAAGGTATTTAAGTTTTGTGAAATGAATCAATTTACAATAAAATTCGCTAAATATTTATTTTCATAGGTCAAACCAACTAGTCTCTTTATCTTTGCAAATAAATTTTGCGTGGATAAATGGTAATTTTGTACGAGTCTTTAAAAATATTGTGAAGTTGCCATTTTTGTGTTTAGTGGCACTGTTCCCTGCCATTGGAAAGATTCGAAGGTTTGTATACATATTCCCTAATAAATATTTAAATTATAGAAAAGAAACATCAATTTAATTTTCAATACTAGCTTTCAAATGACAGTTAAGCATGCCATATCAAAAATAAAAAAATTCTTGCAACATTCCATTTTCAGTATAAAATTTAAAGGAAAAAAAAAGCGTTTATGTATTTCATCTTTTCCATGCACATTTGCTAATTTAAATTTTTAAAAAGGAATACCAGATGTTTTTTTCTTTACTCATTTTAAATAGGTTTGGTCTACATGTCATGAATACTGGATACAGTGCCAAAAATTGCAGTTTTCCACTAAAATTATTAAAGCAAATATTACTTTTTGATAATGAATTCGAAGCGAAAGAGACTTGTTCGTATTATGGGATCAAAGTGGATAAAGACAACGTACATTTTTTAAAAGCTTGCTTTAAGGAAAATTTAAACATTGTAAGTTGCTGTAATTTCTTTATAACCCAAAACTTATCTCGTTAAAGAATTAATTAAATTTCGTCCTTAGAAATCTTCGGATCATCTCCAGCTGTTAGAGGACATGCACCAGAATGTGAAATTGCCGGATATATTTTATAATAAAAATGATAGCAGGGATACTTTAACGTGCATGTAATGTTGCATGGAAAGTTCACACATTTTATTTTTTGTTAAGAGTAAGAACACGACTAACCTTTTGCCTTGGCATCCAATGCATTTCTACTTCCTCACATATTTCTTGTTCGTTCCTATGATATTAAATAATTGCAAACTATTACCGATTTTAAATGCTCATTACTCATTTATTCAAGATTTAGTCACACACATGTGATCTACAATGTAATTATGCTTTCATGGCGACTATTTGTACGGAAAGCTAGACTTCCCGAGTTTCAATAACGAGGCTAAAGATAATGCAAGCAGATATCATGTGTGAGCTAATTTTGCTGAGAACAAGTTGATAATGGAACAACACCGTTACTGTATGGTGGTATTATAAAGGACATGCAATTGATCAATGAGGAGGAATTTCAGAAATTCTAACATAATTAGAAGAGAAGGAGATATTGGAAAATTGTTATCCTACTTAGTTTGCGATGCTGTTTTCAACATGGATCTGATCTTGGTTCGTGGCAAACGTTAAGGTCTCAAACACAACTTAAATACAGAATCAGGTTTTATAAATTCAAAAGTTTTCAAAGAATCTACTGTAAAAACAAAACAGTTTTTAAGTTCGCATTAAATTTGGGGCCAACACATTCAGTTTGTATCAATCTCAAAATTCACACGTTGTCAGCATTATGTAAATAGTAGCCCGATTTAATTTTTTAAATCCTGCAACTGGTTATAAACTTTTGCTACAGCGGTAAAAAAGGTCAGAATTTACTGAACCTAGATGAGATCCATATTGCCATTTAGCTGCGCATCACAACTTAGTCCAGAATGAATTATTCGTTTACCAATTTCAAAAGATACCTTGATCGTATTGAATTACAAGTTTTCTCCACCTCAGTTTGCCAAATTATTTTTCTCCAAATCGTTCGATATCTCATCAACAAATGTCCTCCACGGGGACTCGTCCGCAAAAACGTTTATATGCAAATTCTTTGGAGAAAACATCTCCAATTTCGTTAGCCGGATACGATAGGATCGTACGCTGACATTTTTAAAGGTAGCGCTAGCTTATGACACTAAGGAGGAAATTAAATATCAATCAATCAATATTTAATCTGGTCTTGGATGACATTAGCACCGTCATAATGCACCACCTTCAAAAATGTCTGCATGCCAAAATAGGTGAGAGAAACATCATGTCATAAACATTTTGATCGATGTCTTTTGTTTTTTTCTGGAAATAAAATGCTTTTAAAACTTTTTTTTATAATAATCTTGAGAGTTCAAAGTTAAACCTACTGAATATATGTATATTCGTAAAATTTAGAGGTGGAAAGAGACACCCATAGTTGATCAAACAGAAACAAATGTGATTTTACACTTTTTTTCACACGAAAAGCAACGAATATGGCACTAACCTGCTTGAACCAATCATGCTGGTCAGTGACGATACATTCGTTGCACTTGGTGTGAAAAATGAATAAAAATATTTTTTTCTGTATGACCATCATGTAGAACTAGTTAGGTTTCTTGAAGATTTGTTTGAAAACAGTAACTGTTACAAGTCCAGTAGGGTTAAATGGGATCTTGCCTCTGATGAAACCTGAAATTGATTCCGCTTCAAACCAATGAAATCAATCGGTATTCGTTAGCGTAAGATAAAATGAGAGGATAGAGCACATGGATATACGAACACATAGCTACTTGAAACCACATCCAAATTGCACCACAGTCAACCGATGGCGAATCTAGTAAATCGAAATCAGGTGGTGCACGATAAGTGCAATTTAGCTATTAAAAATCCATCTATGCGAAATGAAAATTAGCTGCCGCCGCTGCCACGAAATCCTATAAAATCTAAAATAAAAAACTACAACGAATGATTTGCAATGAAAAAAAAAACATGAACGAGTCAGCGATTAATTGGGACAATTAAAAGCCTTGTACTTGAAATGGTTAAATTTCGAACATTGATTCAAATCAAGGCATTGTTTGTTCTCTATATTTGCAGGTTATTTTTTAAAAACTTTTTTATAGTGAGAAAATTCCAAATTATTCCTTTTTAACAACAATAAATCATAATAAATAAATTTTATTTGAATTTCGGAAACAATATTTACTTTTTTGGAGATTTTTCACATTCCTTTTTAATAAAAGGAAATCATAGTTAATTTGATGTTTTCGAGGTTTTTTATGCTATATATTTTCCAGGCTTGAGTTTGCCAACCTCTATGAATAACTGAAAAACAATAAATTTAACATAGCTCCACTCACATCGGAGGATGCTTTCGAAATTTCAACCATCACAGTTACAGGCTTTATCGCCCCTTTTAAAACAAGGTGCAACGAAGTAATACGTTCATTGTGCAAAGGCCAATCAAGGAGCTGCTTCGATAATAAGACCAGAAATACAATATTTGTTGTTTTAAATGCTGTCCATCATATACAAATATCCTATATAAAATCCCCGATTTGTTGTCAAACCCCCTTCCCCCACTCTATTAATTCATTTCCCCCTTTTCATTGTTTTCCTGCTAATTCCACACCGGGCATGGGGCTACCCCCGTTGGTGTGGGCAACTTCTTGGACCTGAGGGGTGCTGCTGCTGTTGCTGTTCAAGACTGGTTCCGGACCCGATTGCTGCTGAGGATTAGGCGAGACTGCACTCGGGCTAGGTGTCTAAATGAACGTAAAATGGACGAGAAAACGTTACTCAGGCCTTGGGAATTTGACAATTTGGGACTAGAAACGTCTTTGAAGACTAAAAATGGTGACAGTTAATCTAAAAACGATCATTTTTGGAAATGAAATATTTATATACATGTGTGTATATATATATATATATATTAAGGAATGAAATTGTTTCTGTTTTAGTACAAGCGTTGCAAAAAAAAAATTTTATAAAGCTTTGGTTTTTTTTACAAATACAAATACAAAATAAAATAATTCGTAATGATTTAAAAATAAAACCACATATGCAATTATTTTGCACATTTATTTTTAAGCTGTTGTTAGCTATTTATAGTTTAAAATCGAAGAATGCAGGAAATTCGCACCGTGTTTGGGAGTCTTTAAAATATTCACAATAAAGGATAATATAAATTAACAATCCAGGAATGAAGTTGTTTCTGCTTTTGTACAAGATTTGTAAAAACAAACATATTTTTTTTAACTGAAAAATAAATGTGCAAATAATTGCACAAATAGTTTTAATGGGAAATCATTACGAATTTTCAGATTTTCAAATTTTAGAATTTTTGTTCGTTAACGAAATATTAATTCGCCGAAACTAAATTTGAAAATTATCCTAAATCTACTTGTTACTAATAATATGAATAAACAATCCATCTCTGAAAACTTTAATAATTAAAAAAATTGAAGCATTTGTACAAATGAATTTACAAGTGGTTTTAATTTGAAATCATTACGAATTACTTTTCTATGCTTAAATTTTTTCAGACATAAGGATTTGTTAAATATGTTAGGCAATAAATTTTTATAATTACCCTCAATTTGATAGTAAATTTATTTTGATAATTTAATTTTAGATCATTATGAATTATATGTGTACGTGAACAATTTTTCAGATATGAAGGTTTCTGTTTGTGAAAATAACCAAAAGTAATTTCTTAATTCCAAAAAAAATTTAAATTGTCCTACTTCAATTTTAATCCGGTTAAATCCTATTATTTTTCACCCATAACGTTTTACCAAAACGAGCTTTTACTGTGGACTACTGTGTAGAAAACGAATTAGCTAGTATTAACAAGGGGTTTGATTTGCATTGAAATTATACAGTGCTGATGGTGACAACATAAAATGACACACATTTGACACAAATTACGATAAACAATGTGTCGTTTTTAGATGAACGTGCTGTCACCAAAGTTGATCACAAGGTAAGATAGAAAAAGTTGCAAGGAATCTACAAAATCTAGAACAAAAATCTAATTAGTTTGCATGGCATTCACGCAGCACACACACGATGTCTAAACCTAAGTCACACATGCATTGGCAACTAGGGAAGTTGCCGAAGTAGCGAGCCGGAAGTAAACATGTGGTAAAAGAGTCTGAAGAGAGAACTGATGGCCGCCAAGAACTATTTACTCACCCGGTTATCGGAAATGTGCTCATCAGAGTTCGTTAGAGAATTTTTTTTGGATGAATCACGCTGTTGTTTGTTGTAAAATTTTTCGTCGAAAATCTGTATATTCCCCCCTCCAGGTTGGTGTTTCACATAGTCCAAGGACCCAACCTTCGACTGGGCAGATTCTTTAAAACTCAATTTATGTTCCTCAATCTGAAACAACATTGTTTGTAGACGGGGAAAGAGGTTGGGGGAGGAAGAAGGAAGGAGATGGGGGAAATGAAATGTATTTCATAGGAGAAAAAAAAATTGATGATGTAATAAATTTCATTAAATGATTAAAAAAGGCAGGATTGGTTAAGTGTTATGGAAAGGGATAAAACAAATAGATGATTAATTGAGAAGAGGGAATGCAAAACGAAATAAAAAAGTTAAAGCTATTTATTTGAAAAAGTTGGGTTCATACTATCAGTTCGGTCTTAAAGAATTATCGAAAATATTCAGAAACCTGAGGTTTTACCTTTTCATTTTAATTATTTATTTAAGAACAGTTAGAGATATCACGATGATTACTATTAATTTCTTTTTTTTATGGCTAACGACCTGTTGATTTATATTTTATACCTTTTAAAACGAAACTTAAGAGCTTCAAGGCATTCCTTACATTTTGACAATTTTATTAAACATAAGAACATGCGGAGTTGGGTTTATTTTAAATTTATTTGATCAAGACACCTTAAATTAAGCAATTTCTTAGACTTCTTGGATTCAATCACGTTGATTTGTAAAAAAAAACTTCTTGTCCTCTTCACTGACTTTAACTAACTCTCTATAGTTTGAACCCATCTTTATGCAACTTTAAAATCTGAATGACTGCGAAATTGAAAAGAAAAATTAGCATAGAGCATAACGTTAGAAAGAAAAATATAGCATGATGAAAATAGAAGTATTCTTAACATCATTCCAGGTTTTAAAAGGAGTTCTTTTGACCCTAGATCCACGGCGTTTAAGAGTGATTTTGTGCTAAATCTGTGCGCATCGCAAGTGTTTTCACGAGACACTATAGTGCGCACCAAGTGCATCATATGCAGCATTCATGTCACAGTGATATTAAAAAGTCAACGAATGTGATCCACCACCAACGAAAGTCCAAAAAGCACCAAAAACGTTTAGTTAGTATAATTAGATTAAAAATTAAGCGATTATACCTTTAATTCTCCACCTCCGGGCTTGTGTTGGATGTTGTCTTTGGATCCAACTTTGGGCTTAGCTTTGTCCTTAAATTCCAATTTTTGAACTTCAATTTTTTTGTTTCCACCTCCTGGCTTGTGAGTGGCGTTCTCCATGGAGCCGATCTTCGACTGAGCTTTCCATTCGAGTTTTCGGGAGAGGATCTTGAAATGAAATTACATTTAGATGAAAAAATAATTGACTTTTTCCTGACTTCTCCAGTTTTTTGAACAAATTTCACTGATCAATCATGATGTAAGGAATGCAATATGATTAAAAAAAAGAGGAATTCCCTGTTTCTATAGACGAAAGACTGACAGTGTGCCATGTTTTGGTGCTAACTAATAGCTAACCATCAATGGTGTCTGCTGGATTTGGTACATTATTTGCTTTTTAATAGCTTTTTCATGCGATTAAATTTGTTCATAGCCATTAAAAATATAGATTTTTACAACATTTGTTTTTAAAAGTTGCCCTTTGATTCCTAGATATCTTTAAACGAAAGAAACTTGCTTAATTTTCAAGCTGCTAAAAATGGGTACATAAAGTCAGTATCATGACTTTTCCGTGACTTACATGACCTGAATTAAAATTAACGACTTGATAAGTAAAATTTCCTTGACTGTTTCAAAATAAATAATTATTCTTTGACCATTTATTGTATTTCTAATTTCCCTGACGATTCCAGGTTTTTCAGGTTTCCCAGCTCTGGTAAAACTCTGTGTGCAAATATATTTTATTGCAATTCTAAAATATTTTAATGAAAACAGAAAATGAATAATTCATTTGAACCAATTTTATTTCTTGTCAAATTTATGGTTTAATCTATATTCTATGATAATCTTCAGGAAGCTCTAATTCATTTAATCCACATTATTTATTAAGTAAATGATTAAGTGTATTCACGAATCCAAATTTCTTCTTCATCGTTAAATTTTACACAAACTGACTTATGCGATAAGGTTAGAAACCCATGTTGCACTTATTTATCGATAATTCTTATGAAGCAATGTACTTTCATTATCTCAAGAGTAACGTTCTATTCTGAATAAATTTATGGTAACGAGATTTAAGCGAAGATATATTAATACAAAGGACGAAATTCTGCCATGAAATGGATGAATGCATCTCATTTTAAAACGCTGATAAATTATTAAAAGGCATGAGCTGGTTTTTGGCAAGATGTTTTCGTTATTGATTTTTTTCCTTTTGCTTCTTGGCGTTGGTGGTTATATTTTTACTCTTAGAGTTTTGTTACATTTGGCATAGCCTTCTATTTCATTTTTTTATACTTCCTACTTTTATGGGGTCTTTAGATCTGCAGTGGAGCTGGAAACCCAGTAGCCATAATTTCCATACCTTTTTCTCTCCACCAGTAGGTTTGTGTTGGATATTATCGGTGGACCCGATCCTCGATTTCACGTTGGCCAGATCGATCTTTTTCGTCTCAACTTTGACCTGGCCTCCGCCGGCTTTGTGTTTCACATTTTCGAACGATCCAATTTTCGATCTCACCACCTTTAAATTAGGGGATGGGCTAGTTCCAACCACGATTTTGTTCATCGGCAATTCTGAAGAACAAACAAAGTAGAGTAAAATCACTAAGGAATCCAACAAGCAATTTAGAAATACGTAAACATTTAGAAAACAGGGTTTCCACGGCTTTATTCAAATAAAATTCCCTGTCTTTCACCCCATGTTATTATGACCTGCAGGGTAACCTATCGATCAAATAATAATTAAAAAGAACCTGTCTTTGAATATAAATAATGTTTTTAAGCAGTTGACTATGACGATCAGTATTTTGTTTAAGTGTGTGGATGGGGAGAGGAAAAGTTAAGCAAATTTTGTGCAATATTAATTAATAGAATGCCATAGGCAAATGTTTTACGAAAAATTCATCACAAAGTATTGATTTTGCCATACATGTAAATTTCTATACAAAATTGCTTATAAATATTAATAGTTGATAATTCGCTGTAGGCATAACACATATATCATATATCACGAATGTTGAAATACATTTTTGAAGAAACTGTGCTTACAAATCTCATTAATTAAAGAAATTCCATTGCTGATCTTACTTTATACATTAATAGAGCGTCATAGGAAAAAAGTCTTAAAATCACGATTACCCATCCAGGAATTTGACCTAAATTCCAGAACGAAATTACTTAGAAATAATAAATTACGAAACGAACAAATGATACTTGTGAATCGATTCTTGCAAAGCCTCAGAAACTGTTAAACCGAACTTTACGGGTACGAACAAGTTTGTGAAATTGATATTTACAATTCTGGATACAATTCTGTACAGTTTTATGACCTAACTCCAGGATTAAAATTATGATTTAAAGTTAAGGAATCTCTAAATTGTTGAGAAATTTTTAACATTCCCTTGACATTCCCAGGTTTCCCAGTCAGTTAAAAAAATCCTCTGAATTTTTAAAGTTTCCAATTACTTTTATCCTGTAGTTGTGGCGCTGGTGTCGGAGCTGCTTTTGCTGTTGAATTTGGTGGTTTTTGAGTCTTTGCAGGGGAAGCCGTCGCCGTTGTTGGAGAGACAGCTTTTTTGGCTGGTGATGGAGCAGCTTTGACAGAGGGTGGAGTTTTCTTGAAAATAAAAGAAACTCATTCTTAAGGGATTCGATCCCTCATCCTACCCAT
>JAQIXS010004148.1:0-15940 GCA_034700785.1 Rossiulus vilnensis
GACAACATGACACCAATTTGTTCCGCCGTGATGTCAGACTCTTGTGACATCATTCAACTTCTCATTGATAATGGAGCCGATTTAAATCACAAAATTGATGGAGAAACAATACTTCACTTAGCAGTGAGACATCTTCGAGTGAAAGCTGTTGTTGCACTGCTTAAAAACGGATTCAACATCAATGCAAAAGGAAAATGGCAGAAAACGACAATGCATTTGATTTGCAATATCGAGCTTAAAGACGAACTCAAATTTGGAGAAGAATTTAAATATAAAATCTTACAGTTGCTACTTGACAATGGAGCAAATGTCAATGCGTTGACTTTGTGCAATGACACACCCTTGCACTTTGCATCCAGGAAAGGCGACGTCCACGCAGTTAAACTTTTATTAAAGTTTGGGGCAAATCCAAAAGCAGAGAATACGATGAAAATCACGCCTCAGCAGTTAGCGGAACAAAAGGGTCATTTTGAATGCTATTCTCAAACAAAAAGCATAAGCAGGAAAAAAACAATAGCAAATGAAGAAATCATCGAACAGCATGTCCACAAGCAGGCAACAACATGTGCAGACAATATACACAGCACTAAATCTATGTTAAATTCTGAAAAATCATGGACTTCGAGTCTTTGTCAAGAAATAGTCATAGGTAATGATTTAAAAGCTGTCCAAACAATGTTAGTAGGAAAAGCAATTTTGAATTCCAATCTCAATGAATACCAATTGCTCCATATTTGCATCATAAGAAATAAAATTGCGATCTTGAATGAATTACTGGAATATGGATTAGACCAGAACAATTATAATAATGAAGGGTTGACTCCATTGCAATTTGCAATCCAAACAAGAAATCAAGAAGCAGCAATAAGTTTAATAAAATTAAATGCAGATGTCAATTGTTTGACAAAAAATACGACACAATCCGCTTTGCACGTTGCCGTTCAATTCGAAGATATTCACATCTTGAAGTTGTTGTTAGAAAGTGACAAAATCATAACAGACCCCGTGGATGCCAATAATGAAACGCCATTAATTTTGGCTTGTCGAATTGGTCATGCAGATATGGTGAAATTACTCATAGAATATAAAGCCAAAATTAATTGGCAAGATGGTAAAAATGATGCTCCATTACACGCAGCGGTGAAACATAATAAAACTGCAATTGTTGAATTGCTTTTGACCCACGGAGCCAATGCTCAGGCTGCGGGAAAGAACGGCAACCACCCTCTCCATTACTGCATGAACAAGGATACAATGCTCATTGCAGAAATGCTAATTGCTCATGGTGCAGAAGCAAACTGCATTAATGTGGAAAATTTGACACCCTTACACTTAGCGATTGGAAAAGCCAATGAAAATGCCGTCAAATTTCTGTTAGATAAAAAAGCCAAAGTCGATGGCAGTATAGAAGATACAGACAAACCATTACATTTGGCCGTCAATAAAGGACAAGATGAGATAATGAAGCTTCTAATAAAAAACATGGCGAATGTAAATGCTAGAAATGGAAAGCAGCAAACACCTCTCCACCTGGCAGCCCAAAAAGGTGATTACGCCATGGCAAAGCATCTTCTCGAGAATAATGCCGACACTGAGGCCGTCGATCGACACAAACTCACACCTTTGTTCCTAGCTGTCCAAGAGGGTCACTATGGCCTAGTTCAGCTGTTGACAGAAGGTGGTGCTTGTGTTAATGCAGTCAACGAGGACAAATGGGCCATAGTACACGAGGCCGTGCAAGCGTCTGATGTAGAAATAGTCGAAGATTTGTTGAAGCATTCCGGGGACGTTAATTGCGTTGGAAAAAATGGATGCACACCATTGCATTTAGCGGTCAGCAACGATTGTTCCAATCTTGTCCAGCTATTGATTGATCATGAAGCAAAGGTCAATGTGGAAGACAAGGATAATGTATTTCCAATTCACATTGCATGTAAAATTGGAAATTATGAAATTTTAAATATGTTAATTAAAGCTGGTGCTGATATTAACTGTCATGATCTTGAAGGTATCTCACCGCTGATCACAGCCATTCGAAATGAAAACGAAAGCTGTGTGGAACTTTTGCTCGAAAACAATGCTTTGACAGATTACGTTTCGTCCTCTGGAAAACGTTTAAATGCTATTCAAGCTGCCATGGCCAAACTAAACGTAGCGTTGGTGATGATACTGATTCAAAATGGCGCCGACATAAACGTGACATTGGACGAACAAAGCTTCATGCATATTGCAGCTTGTAACGGATGTTTTCATATCCTTAAAATATTACACAGTTATGGATTAGATTTAGATGCGAGAAATGATAACAATGCAACCCCATTGCATATTGCTGTAATAGCTGGTCAAGTGCGATGCGTCGACTACTTGATCAGTGCCGGAGCAGATATTGATGCAGTCACCAAAGAACGCGGCAATACACCGTTAAAACTGGCACTCCTCTTGGAAAATACAGAAATTGTTAGATTACTGATTAAAAACGGTGCAAACGTCAATAAATGCGGCAATTCATCTTGTTCTTTGGATCATGTGGCTGCATATCCAAACCCCAACATTGATACGTTCACAGAAAACAATGTTACACCCCTAGTACTCGCCATCCAAAATGGATATGATGCGATTGCCATTGAATTAATCGAGAGAGGTGCGAATGTTCAGTTGGCGTATGATGGCAAAACTCCTTTGCATATTGCATCCTTCAAGGGGTTCTCTAAAGCAGTCAGTGTTTTGCTCCAACATGGAGCAGATGCAAATACCACTGATAATTGGAACAAAACTTCCTTACACTGTGTAGCTATTGGAGAGGGCGAATATCCGTACAATGGAACTATTGCCGAGACTGCTCTCAAGAAGGAAGAATTCCTAAACATTGCCAAATCCCTGTTGAGAACAGGGGTGAACGTTGACGCCACGCAAGAAAACTCACTAACTGCCCTCCACATTGCAGCTAATCGTGGTTCGACAAACCTGGTGAAGCTCTTGCTGGACCATGGAGCCAATCCCAATGCCACCAATAAGGAAGGAAGAACACCTCTTCATTACGCCTGCAACTGTGGACATTTGCAAGCAGTCAATCTTTTCATCCAACACGCAGCGAATGTTAACGCCAGAGACCAGTACATGTTTTCCCCACTCCACGCTGTTGTCCATGGGATGGCAGACGCTGACAATGCCAAGAATGCAGAAAACAGAAATGGGTTTCTTTCCGCTGCCACGTCTTTGATCTCGAACGATGCGGACGTCAATGCAACGGACGAGAATAAACAATCAGTCCTCTGTTGCGCAGTTCATTATGGACTAATGGATTTGGTAAAACTGCTGTTGGATAATGGAGCGAATACCAATGCCAATGAAGATGTGCAGGATTCGCCACCACTGCACTGCGCAGCACAATATGGACACATTAACATAACCAAACTTTTGATGGAAAGCGGAGCTTTAGTAGATCAGGTGGATGATAACGGGTTGACTGCACTGTACAGAGCAGTCTACAGAGGACACGTGGAAATCACCAGATTATTGCTTCAATATGGGGCTGATCCTATTTTAAAAAATGCTCTCTCATCCATGCTGCACGCTGCTGCAGCCAGTGGCAATATGTTGATTACAAAATTAATTTTGGAAAACTTGCCAGATGAAAGTGATGTTGGCAAGCAGATGAAAACCAAAGAATCAATTGGCAATTCTCCTCTGATGTACGCAACACAAAGCAAGCATACAGAAATAGCCGAATTATTACTGATGATAGGCGCTGATGCTAATGAGGTCAACAAATACAATGTGTCCGCTCTACATTGGGCCTCCGATTTAGGTTTGACCAGTATAGTTGTTACCCTGCTGGAATACGGTGCTAATGTGCATCTCAAATCCAAAGACGGATTGACGCCCATCTACTTGGCCGTTAGCAAAGGTCATTTGGAAGTTGTTCAAATATTGTTAAATTACAACGCCAATGCAATTGAATGTGATGGACACGACACAGTCCTGCATATGGCCACGAGAAATACAATGATACTCAAACTGATCTTGGACAAGTTAGAAAATGAATCTCGATTTGACGAGCACCTTAACGTCCAGGATGCAGAAGGAGACACCCCCTTAATGTGGGCTGCAGAAAAAGGGCGTCTGGAAGCAGCACACTTATTATCAAAATATGGAGCTAAAGTTGATGTTAAGAATAAAGAAGGCATGACAGCAATGGACTGGGCCATCAGAAACAGACATGAAGATGTAATTACTCTGCTAAAAACTAGACGATAGCATGGTTATTCACTGCTGATTTCTAAAAGATATCGAGTGCATCAGATAATGATGAAGCTAAAGCGCAAACATTAGGAGTTACTGGTGCAGAATTCTGAGAGATTAATTTTTAGGGAAGACAGGGTTACACATCAAACTTGTTTTGAATCATTTTGATACATTTGGATGTAGTGTCAGGCCAAAAACTACCGTTTATAAAATAAAAATTTTATGGAAGGAAAATTATGGGACAGAAAGAAATGTTGAGGTTGTATTAAGCTAACATACGATTTTAAAAACTACAGTCCCATTACCTAAAGAAATATAACATGCACATCTTAGTATAAATAACTAGAAAATTCAAACGAAATTCTTTAAATAACTATTATAAGCGATTCGGAGGTATGTGCACTTAAAAACTCATATTTAATATGCTTGCTAACACAATGATATATTGCATTTGCTTCATGTGTTATCCAAAGACTAGAATTCTGTACCTAATTCTTTTTGAAGGTATTTGGTCGGATCAATTTTCATATTTGGAGTAAAAGTAAAAACCAACTTTTATGAAACGTTAAAAAAACTTAACAAGTTTCTCGATAATTTGGAAGCATGTTTCTCATTCAATTTATTTTCTAACTATGCTTCCACGCGTAGACTTATTTTCTTTTTAGTTATTGTTAAAAAAATGTAAAGGAACGAAATTACAAATACTAGTGTATAGTCATGTATATACATGTATTTCGTATTGTTATTGTATCTCAAATTTATATTGAACTGTCTGGAATGCGCAAACCAAACATTTTTCCTTGAAACAAATTTTAAAATACATTGTATATGCATTGTTTATGAATATGTTGATTGAATTGCTCAATTTGTTATTTTTTTAATTGTCAATCATTTTCAATAAATTACAGTGCGAGAAAAATATGTATAATTCAAGTCTACTTGCATTTCAAGGTTTGAATTACCGTGCAGTTCAGAAATGACGAGAATTTAACGCGATCGTGTACGGATGACAAGACGGTTCTTGTAATAATTTCAGCTATCTGTAGACGTGCACGTCTAAAAATGACATCACGTAACGTCAGCAGGGTCCAGGATGGCGTCAGGCAAAAAACACGTACAGTGTACTTCATCCTCATAGCATTCCAACGAATGGAACATACTTCATCCTCGTCGCATTCCATTGACCGAAACATACTTCATCTTCATCGCATTTCACAGACTATAATTCGATGAGAGTGAAGCACGTTTTTTGTCTGACGTCATATTTTTGCGCTACGTCTATATTTGACGTGTAGCTGAAACTAATGTGATAAGGTGATCTTACACGATCATTACTAATGATATCATTAGTAATGACCTCACTAGCAATCATTACTTCCACATTAATGAAGAATTATTATTATTACTTATCAGCCGTTCACGTAACCCACATTTAGGGTGACTATAGTCTGTCCTAAACCAGAATAGAGCTATTCAGCTTACAGATTGCATCTTCCAGCATGGGTAAAGCGACTTAGATGTCCAGCAAATGGCACGTGTTATGGGATTGACATGATTTATTGCAAACAAGCGCTTGCTGGTCAATTTGAATTGGCCAGTTTTACTCTAGAAGTAAGACGATGCTCACAAGTAATCAAAATTTTGGTTATTCCAGTTAAAACCGTTTGACTGACTCATTTTATATGGATTCCGTGCAATGGTTAACAAACAAGCATTACGACATTTATTTGTTTGTCAATATCCAAAAGATGAACATACTTCATATGTTGGTGTTTATAAACATTTGGCCGCCACTGTATTTCACACTATGGCATTTCCTAGGTTTTTTATTACAAATGAACGATCATTTTTCCAAATATTTCGAGGTAAAATAGTTGGTTATCTCAGGCAATGCTATAGATAACTTAATGCAACTCGGAAGCCCAGATGATAAGTGAGGGTTTACCTCTCCCTATCCAGGTTCAAGAAAACAAATTATAAGGAATAATCCAACATTCGTCAAATTCGCCGACTTAAAAAGCTGCTGTAAGTACCATAACGACCTGACTTTTCCTGGACCAACCCATTTTATCAAAAAACCAAATAGCCCTACCCTACGAAGTCATTCTGAGCAACTCCCCTGGGACACTGCAAAAAATAACTGCAAACACTACTTTTTTATTCCTCACATAGGTCGAATGCAATGTACCTTGCAAATGCACTGTAATTGCACTATACTCAATTTGGTTAGACATAAGTGATATCCGTTTGTATTCCTTCTACTCCATTCCCATTGCTTTAATAGATATTAGATTATTATTATTATTTCTACAGTACTTGTATACACGTAAGTTGTATCCTATGGCAATGCATACCTTCAAAACGCAATTAACATGGAACAATTCCCTATTTACCACTTAACAATAAAACTAACTCTCCCACGCCTTTCAGAAATCTTAGAAATGCCACGGTCGGTAAATAACCTTTAATAAACTAACAATAAATATTTCCATCAACATGATTTTGTTCTCAGTAGCAGGTAGTATAATATAAACCAGTGATGCCATACTGACCCGTTCTTTTCTATTGCGATTAACTCATCCATTCTACATAGAGATTTTGGCCATGAAATGTTAGTTTGCCACAGCTGGCTACACCGGGCCACCTTCTTGTTTTTGTAAAATTGCACCTCTGACGGAAAAGACCGTTTATTAGAGCACATTTCCATGTTCATGCGTGGTGACTATGTTCAATGGAATTTGCTGTTTGGATGCCCATTTAACCCAAATGGAACGCTTCGAATGTGAATACCCTGTTAGCTTACGAGCTTGTGGTGAAATCACACAAAACCACTTTTTTAATAATAAAAAAATTACCGATATCAATGGAATCATATCGTAACAAATGTTGATTTCCGATCAATTTAAAGGGGCGATGGTAGGCCGACCCTGCAATGGCCGTTAGCACTCAAGTGAATGGCATCCCTTATCAATGTATGAAACCCCGATAAGCCATTGTGACATGGATTTTCAAATAGGCCAGGTGTCAACAAACCAGCGATTTAACATCGCCGAGTCAAACTCAATTATCATTCCACGTCAAGCTTCACAAAGCCTCGCACCAATCTTATCAATTATTATTGAGCCGCTGTAGAACAGGAACAATGAATCATCCGATTACTGATTCACTCTTCCGATCGCCAGAATTCACAATGGCCCTGCAGAGTACACCGTCTCCAGGGTGAGACAAACTTGGTAACAACGAAATAATGGTGATCATGCAAGAAAAAACTGCACATTTTATATTCAAATACTTCTTATAACTGCTAAATTGGTTTTTCGTAGTTTGAAGATATTCTGTTTATGTATAAGAAAATAAAATAAAACTTGTAAAAACCTGTTTTTTTAGTTTCTTGAATATTATTATTATTATTTGTTTATAGCAACGAATAGAAAACAGCAAAAGGATTTACATGTACTTTGAACTAGCAGTTTCTCGTTCGTGCTAAAGCTCATAAACGAATTTCAGACAGAGGCACATTTTAGTTTTATCCTATTTCTGCTATCAAAGCTTGACCATCATTAGGGATATCATAAGGAATGCCAATTAAGAACAACAATGAATTAAAGATATTTAATGCCGCCCCAAAACTATGCCAACACGCAAAAAAATGACACATTTTTGCTTCAAATACTTGTTATAAGTTAGTTGTCCACCAGGGTCTGAGTTACCTTTGATAATGTGAAAATGTCCTGTTTAAAAAATTAAATAAAGTTGAAAAACACCATTATGCAGCCTTATATGCACATCTACGGAGATTTCATTGAGAGGAATAACCTGTTTTCGGAGGTCACAAAAAAAAACTCGGACCATAGTTGACAGCCAATTCTACACGGGAAAAATTAAATTAGCAATTGTAATAAGTATTTGAAGCAAAAATGTGTTATTTTATAGAAGTAACATTCGGGAGTACACAGCGCGAGATGTCTTCAGAGGTTAGGTTAACTTTACAGACTGTATAAAGGAGTAAAGAAGAAAAAAACAACCAGGAAAGCAGAGCTTCTTAACCCTTCTACTGCTGTTGAATGTAAATTTGCGAAAACGCTTTTTCCCAGATACATCTCATTACATGTAGGCTACTGAAGAAAGGATTAAGCCTGATTGTTTCGTTTCAAGGAAGTAGCCCAGACTGTGGTGTACATCAGTACTTTAAAACGTCCAGTTGCGGGGAACGCATGCGCAGAACTGGTCCGTAAAAATAACTGGTTTTAATTCGGCGATCAGGTTTTTTAAATGTCCACGAATGACAAAACAAATAACACCTCTGCAGGTCACATCGACAGCCGTTATCTGCAAAGATGGTGCCAAAGATATGCTGTCACCTCTTAGAACGATTAACAACTCCTAAAATATCACCACTTCAACGCGATATGGAACTTGCACTACCAATTGCAAACTAATTCCTAAATAACATGCATACATTATTGAATGACACTTGAGTATACGTTCTTTGTTATGTTTGCTGGGCTAGTCCCTGTCAGTTTGTAATTTTGTCCCCATTTGGGACAAACGACGCAATTACAAATGAAGAAAAACGCGGAAATATACTAAGTGGAATTCTTTAAAAAAAAAAAAAACAGCTTAGCATATGGACACTATAGAAGATTTCAAATGGCTGAATCAACATTAAAATGACTGATGATTAGTCAACTAAAAATTGGTTCAAGGCGGAGTAAGAAAGCGATTTTATGTTCACAATTTCAATTTTCACAAACTTAACTAACCTTAATAATACAAATATTGTCTGCACAGTATTTTTTTTTTTTTCGTAAACAGCAAAAAAGCCCCAGTTTTCTTCTATCAGTCAGGTTGACTACTAATTTCCGGAAACAAAATTCCCCGATTTTTCCAAGGTCATATTCTTATTTTTCAGCGCTTCATAAAAATAATTTAATGACTAGTTTTAACGGTGGTAACAAATGTAACGTGGAAAAGAAAATGAGAAATCATTCCAAAAAATAATTAGTTATTGGTAATGGTGAAATTGTTATTACTCTAATCAACTGCCGAGTTTCAGAATTATGTTCAAAAATCCAAAATAAAATTAATACAAAAAAATTCCAAATTTCCAATTCCAGGTATTCGAGTGTGAATGTAAGATTCCCAGAGTTATCCAGGATCTCCAGCTTAGTAGACACCAGTCAATTTCAAGCTAAGAAATCAAGGCAATCAACGTATTTCAAGAGCGAAGCGCAATCTATGGCGCATTTCGTTCCATTTGCTACACTCGAACCACTGAACATGCCTGAACCTGATTAAATTCACAAAAGGTCAGAGTGTCCATTTTGAGGAAATAACAGAAGTCACTTTCTGTGCTCATAATACATATTTGGGGTGAAAATGGGCATGTGCTTCACCGTGGGCAAAAAATCCCCCTAACCCTCATTGTAATTTTTCAGTCTCTGCTTGGTCGACGCACACAAAGGTATTCTGAAATTTCCAACGGAAATCGAAAATAGCGAAAAAAGGTAGGTCAACCATGTACCTGTCCATAGAATTTCGACGGTCGGGTTCATTCATTCTGACCCGCGACCTTAACACACACTTGAATGGGACCCAGGCCCAAGTACAGGCCATGGACACGCACACAACCCATACAACCATCACACTAAAACCCAGTACAACAGACGAAAATATTGGACAAAAGCCACCGTCCTTACGCGTTATTTGCTCTGGATTTTTCGAATAGAATAGAATAGTTGACTCCTTTCTAACGGAGGGCTCCAAATCGAGCTGGTCAACCGATCGAGGCCTGCGTCTGGTTAAGTCTAATTGTCTACACCACCGACGAGGAAACAATAAAACGCGTGCTGGCCTATTAATTAACGCTAATTCCCGCCAGAGTAACTTGTGTGGTCATCGATGCGCAAATGCAGCTTCCTGCATTTTCCAACAGGTGGCTATTTGCATGCACGTCATGCTCGTACTCACTATCATTATATTCGTACTCATTATCAAAAATGAACGGCTATTAGCAGACGCCGGAGCATACGAGCGTATCACACGTTGCATGTTTGTATTATTTCTTCTCTTTTAATTTTCACATTTTTCATTCTGTATCTTTTGCATAACGTTTGGCAGGATGACCTGAAACGAGCTAAAGATCTATCACACGAACAAAGCCAATGGGCATTTTTTGAAGGCTATTCCTGACCTGAGGCGTTGTACAATTTTCGCAAAAATAAAACAAACACTCATTAATTGCATAATTGAATTTAACCCATTATTGACGTTAGGTGGCGCTGAAGGCGTTTTTTTAAAGGATAATAAATAATAATGATAATAGAATAATTGATGGGTAATAAAGAGAATGAAACTGAGGGCACACCCTCTTAAGGCTTTTAGCTGCTTCCAGACAAAAGATGTTGCACCTATCGAAATCGATCGTAATCGTTCTAATCACAATCCCAAAGTTGTTCTAAATTGTTCACGCACGTTGGCAGTGTTCGGCGATTAATGGTGCAAATGGGCAAATAAAGTAAACGACTGTCAAACGTGTGTTTTTTCGGAGAATAAAATGAAATAGATAAAATGTGAGTCGATTTCGCAGATAAAAAAAATTCCCAATTATGGCGGTTTAATGATTGCGAATCTACCAATAGCAGGGAATCTCCGAATGAATTAAGAATTAATTAGAATGGGTCAAGAAAGCCTGTTTTTTCAGCTGTTGTTTTTAAATAAAAAATACTTGGTTCCACGAATCGAAAATGGCACACGTTTAGTTTTATCATATCTGCATTTCGAATGCAAATGTTCTCATAACTTTAAATAATAAAGGATTGCATTTTTACGACTAACGTAGTAAGATTACTATAACTACTGTCCCGTGAAGCTCTTTCAACAATTTGAACAGAGATTGCATTTCAACTTACTGGTTCAACCCGTTCCACACTGTTCCTAATTACTTCTTTGTATTTACGGGACACGTTCGACGGCTTGTTATCTAACGTTTGCCAGTAACCTTATCACAGCAAACCATCCATATCAAGATAGGCAGCCCTGCTATTCATAGAATGGCAATCATGAAGCCGCTATGATTGGGAATTTTTTTTATCTACGAAATCGGCACACGTTTTATCATTTGCATTTATTCTCCGAAAAAAGATATGTATGACAGTCATTTACTTTATTTTGGCAATTTGCATCATTATTCGCTGAACATTACCAACTGTTTTAACACCGATTGAGTTCTCTAAACTACTGAAAAAACCAAATTTAATGACCATGCCAAATAACTTGCATTAAACAAGTGTATTCAACACGTAAAGTGACATTGAAAATCAACAAATTGGTCAAAAACCAAGATGAACTCCCTGGCTGGATTTAAATGAATAATGGTGAAAATGAAAATCTGCATGCGAGACATAGCTTAAATGCAATTTATCTATATTCCATTTCAAGAGAATAAATGTTAAAAGAGGACGGATTTGCCAGCTAACGGGCACACCTTAATTTATTAATATTGCAGCCTAAAAAATTTAGCGAGGTAGGCTTTTGAAGGAAAGTCTACCTGGCGCGCCATCTATTATACTAACTGTGAAACTTGGACATTTACAAACCTTAAAAATAAATGTAGCGTTTCTTGAAAGAATTATATTCGCTTACTATTTCGTTAATTTATACTAACACCAATCGCAAGTTTAAATTTTTTAAATTAAATTAAAAAATAAGTTTGATGTGCTTGAAAATAGCGTTTTAGTTTTTCCAAAACAGAATCATTAGACGACCTCTTGCAATCAGTTTTTTTCGATAGGCCAAATCAAAAATTTGGAGAAATTTGGAAAAGTATGATCGTGCTTTTCTTCGATTTCAATTACGTCATCGCTGGACCTTACACGATCATTACAAATGATATCATTAGTCATGACATTTCCAAACTTTAAAAGCATTACTTCATTACTTGTCAGCCGTTCACTATCATATGAAATTCTCATCATTACTGGCAAAACATTCCATTTCAGTCGACCTTACACGATCAATACAGGGTGTCTGACCAAATTATAGAAATTCTAAAATTCTATAAATTTCTTGAATATGTAACTATTATTTTATAACTAATTCCTATTTTATGCAAACAACTGCAATTTAAACTGTATCGGTTTTTCGCAGTAACCAATACAAAAGAAATCATCCTGTCGAACCTTACCTAAAAATGAAATGGCTGTTTGGGCATGTTCAGGGAGTTTATGATGAATATGATGTCAGTCCTTAATCACCAACGAATTTTTAGAATTTCAACTAAGAAGTTTGTGCTGTCATATTTTTGTGTTCATGGCAATCAATATGTCACAAATTATTTTCAAATGATGAAAATTTCATTGCGATGAAAAATCATGAAAAATCGCATACAGTATCATGGATTTCTGCCTATATTTCACTGAGAAATATAATGTTGCGGAACGCCGGCGACAATTTCAAATTATGGATTTTGCCTTAAAATTCGCCAAAGAAAATATAAATTGATGGAAACTGCCAAATAATTTCCATGACATTTCCAGGTTTTCCAGACATCCTGTCAATAGTAATGTCATCAGCAGAATCTGCGGATTCGCAAAGGTGTCAGTGCATAACCCCTTCTCTAGATTAGCTGCCAACTCTCAACCACTAACAAATGGGCCCAAATGTGCCTATTGCAAACGGATTAACACATCAAGAAACAGGCCAGAATCAAGAACATCTGAAACAATTCCCGTGACACTAATGGGATTCGTTTTCCAAAATAGGATTCACGGTGTTCTCCGGGCCAATTTCACAACTTCCAGCTAGAACTTGCGCTTTAGTGTCTTCTTCGGTTTCCTAAAATAACTACAAATGACTGCAAACTACAAAAGACACCTTTTGCGAAATCCACCAGGCGCCAAAGCGAAACGCTGAGACCTCCCTCGCATTTGCACGATTGTCATGATATTGATAGTAATGATGTCGTCGAGTCCATGCACCAAAGTATTAAATGCTTTGACAACTCACCTAATTTGTTTCCAGTCTTGCGTTTAACCCGTAAGCAAATCGTCCTCGATTTGATGCACTACAAAAAAAAAAGCAAGAAAGTCCTACTGAAACACGTTCACCACAACAAAACAACTCGATCGAATTAATCACATGACGATTAGCACCACAACAAGATCAACAACCCCCAACTAAAAACAGCTGCCACCTGCTTGCTGCTTCAGCCGCCAGGTGACGCCACCGGGCAGGCATCAAAAATGGCCAGGGAAATTTGAAGCAAAATGTCGTGATGGTGAGGAGCATAATAAATGCACAGGTATAATTGTGATCAAGATTTAGACCAAATAGAATCAAAAAGGTGCGCTACATGATCTCTCTCACTGGGTACAGAGATGTCAAACAAAACCCTCCTGGGCTACCCATCGAAAATAATTCAAATCTTCAATGCCCAGCGCCACCTGTAGTGATTTAAGTGCAACCTGTTTCGACAAAATGGCGCGGAGATTAACTTTTGGAATGTTCAAGCTTGTGCGACGGATGATATATTTTAAAATCAAACCAGTCCATGCATAATCAATTTCTTTAAAAAATGCAAATTTTCCAACACAAACAACCGTCAATTAATGACATTTTAGTAATACTTTAATGCAATCAATAACGCATTGGGGAATTTTATTTGTAACATCTATATTTATTCTTATATTGATCTATTTATGTAATCATATTTATGCACTATATTGGCTCTTATGGTTGAAGGCCCTAAATCCCGTAATGGTTGTCATGTCTAATTTTTTCTTTAATTTTTTTCCCTTTTAGCTAGCCTACGCTTCTAATATTCATCAAGAGTGGGAGAGAGCTTCTGAAAATGCTTTCAAATGATCGGCAACAATGCAGAGCATGTTTTTTGTGAATAAACTGAATGTTTGTTATAAAAAAAGAGAAAAAAAAGCTCATTTTGAATATTAACAAAGCATTTTAAGTGTAAATATAAAAAAATATTAAACGTTTGATCAGTAAAAGTGCATTTTACCAAAGTTTTTATTGAGGAAAACGCCTTAGGATAATAACATGTTGATATAAGAGGGCTTATTTATGGTTAAAACAATGCTAACTATTTTCTATTGTGCACATTTGCCCTTTTGGAGCACTGTTATAGCGAAGCAAAAAAATGATAATAACTATCCTTTATGGCAATGACTCATAGCAGTGAACTCCATTTTTTGCACAATTTTAAATATTGCCATTTCTATCTATATAGGAGAATTCAAAATGTCACCCGCATGATGCAATAAAATCTGTTTGCTTCGTTTGAAATATTTGGCTTAATCACTCCTATCCTAAATTCAATACCCGCACTGCTAACCAGTGCTGTGATAAATTATTATAATTAATTTATTTAAGTTTTATAAAATTCTTAATTTCGTTTCCTTACAGGTACATTCAAAAGATATATAATTTTAAGGTTGCCCACACTTATCTTGTTTACTAATTTTTTTAGTAACTTTACATGAAATTCTAATAGCTGCTTTAAGGAAATTAATCCATAAAAATCAGTATTTTTCACATTCCCTGGTGAATTCAAACCGACTGCATTTCTGGCTCTGGAAACTAGAACAGAACCATCACTTGGGTGACATTTTGACAAAGTCTTAATCGATAAACAACACGCTCTGCCGTTTTTCGAGAGCTTCATTATGCAAAAGTAGGTGATTAATTTTCAATATAACCTTATGGAAACAATGCCAATTTTTTTTCAGAATTGAACACTCAAAACGTGTCAATGAATTGCAGCCGCACGGAGGGAAACGAACAAGACCTTGAGTATGTGTGACATTCTCTTTAGTCCCAAAAGGATTTAAAGAGCAATGGATGTTAAAGCTGGGGTGCAATGCGCAAAATAATACAACAAAGAGATGTCCATAGTTGGGTTGGAGAGGGTGGGGGTTCACAGAAACCGGATGATCATGGACTAGAGCGGGAAAGGATTAGCAAATTAGGGCATTCAATTTTTAATTATCTTTTGTAAGAGTTTAAGCTCTGAGCACTGTGATACCTTATAACGACCACTGATGCACTAAATAGCATTCAAATATGACCTCTTTTAGGTCGTCATTCATTGGCCATTCTGTTACAATTTAATGACTTGCTGAAAAACCTTATAAATGGGGCTGTCATTCCAATTTACTTAAGGAACATCAATAACATTCGAATCCATATTATCAACAAATCAATGTGTTAACTTATCTATATTTCATACAGCGCCAAAATGTGGTATAAATATTAAATTTTGACATCATGTTTTGTGAGACTGTGTTGTCATTAAATTATGGAAATTAGACGGTTCTTCCAGGGACAATATGACATGCATCTTTGGCTCTTTCTATTCAAAATGGTGTCCTTTGTGGACAGCCCCCCACTGAGCCCAAACATGTACCTGGTACGCTTTACATATATGTTCAAAAAACGTATTATATAGTCCTTCTGAGCGTAGCATGATTTCATGTAACAGCTTTATGGCTACTATGCATAGATCGGCGCATGGTGCCAGTTAAAAGTCCTCTCACTTCTCAGATATAGCCTCTATAATATTTTCAAAAATGGAAAAGTGCACTGATGGCCATATTGGCATTGCGGATTACTGATTAAACAGAAATCCGCAATATGGCCATCAGTGCGGATTACTGATTAAACAGTAATCCGCAATATGGCC
>JAQIXS010004149.1:0-15940 GCA_034700785.1 Rossiulus vilnensis
ACTTTTGGGTATATCGGAAAACTGGGTTAACATTGGCGATGGAGGTGCGACGAAGGAAGTCGAGTTGACCATTGGTATCAGGCCGTTTTTAGCGGGGTAACCCGGGTTTATATTTGGATACAAATCGAAGGGGATATACCACTTTTTATCGGGTTTTACTTGAGTTATCGACTTGTCTCTTGGAGTAAGACTTTTCAGCTCAAAAATACTAATCTGATCGTTGCTGATAAAAGGATCATTCACTGGATTTAAGACCTGCAAAAAAAAAACCGTTTCATTAAAATACGTGCTGATCGTGAAATAAATTGGTTTCAAGAAATCCTGAAGAATTCCGATATCTGCCCACAGGTGGTGTGAAACGTAAAGACGTTCTTAATTTCCAATACAATTAAATTTATAAGAAACCTAGTAAAGGAAACTTCGGCTACATCATTGTCCAAAGAACTCATCTTATAGAGTTGAAAAATGCATTTGAAAAACAAAATTCGACAGCACTATTTGTCCTCCATCAATTCTTAAGAATATTTTTGTTCCAGGAGTTTCATTCGGCTGTTGTTGGACTTCTCCTGCCCTAGAACGTTTTATGAATAGAAAAACCTGCAAAAAATTGGCCTAAAATACACTATTTTGTAAGGGTGATATTGGTTTTGCCCTCCCTTGGATTCAAAGTTTAAACCCTCCGTTCTTTGAAAAACTTTGGATATGGTATTGTTAAAGGAATTGGCCTCATGGAGTGAACTATTAAATGTTTGTTTAAAACATTTATGCAGACAAACTTTGCATATGTTATTGTCGAAAGAATTCATCTTACATAGTTCAAAATTGCATCTTTCAGCACGTTATGAACAGAAAAATTTCGGATATGCAATTATCGAAAATAATTTATCTACGCATTTTGCTTTTAAAAAAATATTTCGTCAACACTATTTATCCTTCATCAATTTCTACAAACATTTTCGTTCTGCTGTTGAATTCCCCTGCCCTTGAACGTTTTATGAACAGAAAAGCTGATTTCCCACTGCCTTGATTAAGTTTAAACCCTCGTTCTTTGAAAAAAAATATTGGATAAGCTCCAAATCTTGATCATAGTTTACCCTTCTAGGAGGATTGTTTGAGGGCTCCGGTGGTTCCACATCCCTCGCAGTTTCATATTTCAAAACAGCCCTGCCTAAAGCATTCATGACTTCGCATTGCAGAAGTCCTTTGAACAACATCCAGTAGGTGTCGATGGGTTGGTTGGCCTCGATGACGAAATCGAACCGCTCTCCAGGATTGATGACGATCGCGTCCACAGTGATGGGTTTCACGGAGTCTCCGTCGGTGCCGAGCACCGTTAAATTGTGGTTGACCACCGACACTTGGATGGGGCAGATCCAGTTGCCGTTGCTGCAGATACGGAACCTGTAGCGTGAACCCTTCTTCACGTGAAACGACGAGTAGGGGGTGTAATGGGTCGTTCCTGTTGTTTCATTCTTGAATGGCTGGAGTCTGCTCCTGCCGTTCGCTATAATACTGGTCAAGTAGGTATTGTAGGCAGTATCACGCTGGTAGAACTTAATGAGCATGTCTTCCCCAGTCTGGTTTATCCAGTCCGAAAGCATGATCTCGTGACTGGAGAGGTCGAAATCGTAAAAGGCCTTGTTGAGGTCCACTTCTTTGGGCTGCCTGACCACGAGCATGCCGTTCACTCCGTCCGTCCTCTGGAAGCCCACGTGACTGTGGTAGAAGAAGGTGCCCACATCAGCGGCAGTCCACTTGTATTGAAAGGAGTTGAAGGGGTGAATGGGACACTGGGTGACAAAGGGAACGCCGTCCATGTAGGGTGTTCCCACTTGGTTGATCCCGTGCCAATGGATGGTTGTGGCGTACACTCCAGCGTGATTTTCGAGATTAATCACCACTTTATCTCCTTTGCACACCTGGAATGCAAATTATTTTGAGTTGAGAGGCATGAGCGACGTCTACCAAACGATGGAAACGAAAGTTAACAAGGTTCACATGTCCAAACCTCGAACAGGAATTTTCAACAGGACAAGTACAAAGTTATACAATACCCAGTGAGAATAGATCCCAAAATTTTATCACAATAAAGCATTGGGGCATTTGGGAATAATTAAATTGCTATTGGAAGAATGTGTTTGTTTTCGACCTTTCCCTTAAATTACAAGCTTGTAAATCTGCGGAAAATGTTCAGCATCACATCAATAAATTTGACATAATTTGAAGATGCCTTTTTCATTCGTAAAATAAACTAAAGAAACGAATTTGAAAAATAAAAAGCTTTGTGAGACCTCTGAATACTTTGTTTTTCCTCTCAATGAAATTTCTGGTAAATTAACGGTATTTTTCATTTTAAATTTGATTTCTAATAAACGGTATTTTTCAATTTAAATTTGATTTCTAATAAACGGACATTTTCAAATTATAAAAATAACTCAGACCCAAGTGGACAATCAATTCTGCTTGGGAAAAATAAATAATGATTAATAAGTATTTGAAGCTGTACCTTCTTAAAGGCTTTAATGAACTGACTAGACACCCTATATAATTTGTAAAATACTCTATTGGCAGGGATAAAAGCAAGGCAATAAAATGATCAACGAAAATTTCTCCTAATTTTAACATTAAAGTGGTCACGAGAAAGTTCATATATTGCCTTATACCCCATGTGAGACATGTAAGCTGTTCAGCAACGGTTGAAGTACTCACATCAATAGAAGGGCCAGGCATTTGCCGATTGATGACTGTAACAATTCTTTCCACTCCATCTGCAGTAACGCAGCCCTTGTTTAAACAATCAGATTGATCAAACGGACAGCGACCGCAATCCAAGTTCATTGTTACGTAGTTTTCCAAGGTCCAATTGTAGACACACGTTTTAGGTTTGTCTCCAAGACGGCATGTTCGATCACATGGATGCTTTTGGCCTTAAATGTACATTGGTAGTAATTAATGCTTTCCATTTTACATTTGAACGAAACAATAACACACTTAATACACGACTTGGATTACTTTAATTGAAATTCGCCCAATTACTAATGTTTACCCATTTGTGTTATCGTCAAATAAATAATAACTTAAAGTATAGCTTGAGGCGGTATCGAAATTATTATTTGATAAACTTCATTAAAATACTCTGCAAATGTGTAATATACATATAGGCCTACTTAATCACGATGAACTCTTTTTCTCCTGTCAATAAAATACGGGAAAACAAACTGATGCTAATATTCATTTCGAATTTCTATCGGAAATAAAATTTTATAATGGAAATGAAAATAAGTTAAACGAAATTAACGTTGTTTTCAATGCATACATATTTTCGAATAAATGTATGATTTGTTTATTGATTTACAATAAATAAATGAAATACATTTTTTTGAAGTTTTTGGCAGAACGTAAGCTACATCAACTACAGTCGATTTACAAACAGGATAGCCATAATCTAAATAAATGTAGAAGAAACTATTTCGAATTCCATGTATAACCATGCAACGAATATTCAATGGACCCATATTAAGAATATAAAAAAATGTTTTATTTTAAAACGTTTGTCCAAAAATTAATAGATATAATAGTTATTGCATGAAGTTCCAACAAAAAATTATGATTATAGTTACACTCAGTACTGGTTGCACTAAATAGACATATGTTGGAATGTTAGGTGATTCAGAAGAGACAAATTAAATTCTAATGCATGCTTATTAGAAACTATATACCATGAATACTTTCTGCTTATATAATGTAACATAATTATGCGCTGTTAGTATTCATGATATGCATTTACAGTTTCAAATAATCATGCATTATATAACCTGTCGTTATAAGCTGTTTGTATTCATGATACAACTTCCTAATAATCATACATTAGAATTTAATTTGTCAATTCAAAAATTACCTAGCATTCGAACTTTTGTCCAGTTAGTAAATATAATCATAATTTTTTGTTGGAACTTCGCGCAATAAACTCCTAAGAACATCAAAGGCGTCGCAACAGATAAGACCACATTAATTCCAATGTCAGGATTATCCCCAAAAATAACTAAAAGTATTCCAACACTAGATTCTAACGTGCCAATCAATAAATGATTATCAGTATTTTTTTTATAAAACCTAAACGTAATTTTAGTTTTGAAACATGTTTCAAACTATCATCATACATTGGCAGATATGACATATAATGTCATCTACAATCTTGACAAGCATTTGCCTTTCATAACCACTAGCACCAATACAAAAGTGTAAATCATACCTAAAGCAATAGCTGACAGTATTGCTAGAGAAACCAAGCCTAGACCCCAAAATGCACTGCGTTTGACTTCCATCTTCCCTACTCTGGTCGAATCAACGTAAAGTATCGAGACGATTCGAACTATATTTATAGCTCCGAATTTATCCTCCTGTCTCGTCATTGGTCGTCTTATTTTTTCCGGCATAATTACCAAAATTTCAAAATTCATGTTTTGGGGCGGTGGATAATTACGACATTGTCCCATGTCTGTCGGTTTCGTCATAATTATCATAAACAGCGAGCAAGATGTATGCACAAGTTTCTGGTTCTGTTGACTGGTTTTCTGCCATGCCATGGGTTTCCCCGATTAGCATGCGTTTCACGGAATTGCGACCCAGAACATTAGCAATGAAAGCGGAGGTTCCACAGCGACCAGATGCCGCAATGTCAATAAACACGTAGAGCGTTTTCTAATTAGTCATGAAAATTTCATCGACTAGTTCGTGGTCTTCAAAGAATTTGGGAGTCATTGACGGAACAGAAAACCTGTGAAATTCATCCGCATATATAATTTCACAACGTGCAATAATGATAACATTAAATATTAAGCTAGAAAAACAAAATTATGCCATGCACAACATAAGGTCGCCAACAAACAATGTCAAATAGTGCATTGTAGCTCGGTAATGAATATGTATCCAGCATTTCATTGGGGTTTCACTAAACGCGGTATGCCTGCAACGCCATTTTTTTCCTTGCCGGAACTTCGATAAGCGACAATTAAGCTAGGATGTTTTTTGAACAATGCCCATGTTAAGTTCTATATTTCAAGACATGTTGTACAATCTTAATAGGTAAGTAAATTATAGAACTGTTCTAAAGACACGTATCCAATTGCATACAATCCCACACTTCGCATTGCGCACCATTCCAATTTGTGACTAGGTATATTGTTAAGCATTTAAATCTGGGGAATTTTAGAACGTTCGCAGCATGCGGATCCAAAAATTGGTATGAGTGTAGTTACACTTTTTACGATTAATAAAGTGTTATTAAAATTAGAGATGTAATTAATTGAGGAATTTTTCATACTATCTGTAGAGTCGATGCATGATGTCTGTAACACACAATTCACCGTAGACTGCTCTTAGAAGCTAAAGAGACAATGTTCGTATTATCTAGAAAATATTTTGTTATTCTATAATGTTTGAGTACATTTTCTAGATCGTAGCGTGCAATTATTTTGTGAAGTAATTTTCACCCACATTTTTACAATAGATTGGGCAGATAAATGTTTGATAACAGCGTGAAGATACACACCAATTACGCAAAGTAATAACTTATCGTGCGTAATTAATAGCGCATTAAAACCTCAATTTGGTAGAATCCTTCAGAGATGTTAGTTAACAAACGCGGACAGATACATCAACATGCATGGCTATTACGTAATGAAAACAACAAATATTTTTCAAATTATTGGTCCATGCTTGTATATTATGTTATTTTATTAGCACATCACATACTCGCACACTGAAATGGTAAAATCCACTTAATATTTGACTAGTCAACTATAATCACCATCACCATCACCATCCTATACTATGTTTTTAACCCGAACCAAAACAACGCAGAAGACGTCACTCCAGGATGTAACGCACAGTATTTAGGTCTCTAGGATCTCCAATAGACACCCTTGTTTTTCCCGCCTTTAAATTGTGTAATCCTGAACATCCTGTTTTATAGAGAATAACAATTAAAATTTAATAATTCGTCTGCTTAATTAAAGTGAATTTGTCATTTGATAGATAAATTACTTCAGCTAAGACCAGTGACAGCAATGGTGTCATGCGATTCATCAAACTATTGATTCTTTTTGCTTAATATGAGTCTTTATTTTGCAATTGAACTAATCGAGCTAATGAAACACTAGTTTGATATAAAAAAAATTTAAATTTATACATTTTAGCATGATATTTGGATATATGCATGATGTATGCAAGCTTGTATGTAAAAACATGCTTTGCTATACATAGGCCGTTAAGCGAGGTATGAGTATTTCATCTTGTAGCATATATTAACATAGATTTATTATTTATATTTTTGACATATATAAAATATCCATTCCCCTATTAAAGCATATACAGCCTTAGAAATAATGTATGACTATAGTCTATGGTGCAACAACAGGGCCAATGAGTGGTGAGCTTAGGGGTACATCCTACATGGGCATGTGAAGAAAATGGGGCATGCAAGGAGCCAAAGGGTGATATGCAAAATTTACTGGGATTTCAGAAATGTTTGCACCAAAAATGCGTTGTTAACTTTACTGACTTCCAGTTTTTTGAAGAAATTTTTCTGACCACCCTGAGCACTTAAAATGCAAAAATGGATGTATACAATATATGAAGAGGGTTGTTGGTTTAAATTTTGGAACAAATCATTAAATGGGGCACGATAGGGGTTGGGGTAGTAAGATATTGTCATAACATGTGCTATCATAAAATAGCTATAAGAATAAATTCTTTTGCCGTGTATGTCTGTCATCATGTGCAGTCTTCATTCTTTATATCTCGCGCGCTCTATTGTATAAAATATCGTAACGATTGGTTAACATATTTTAGCACGTGTCACAAGGTTGCGAATAACCACGAAAACCCATGAAATGTTTTACGAATTTAGCGCTGAACCATTTGCAATTACAATAAAAGTATTTTGCTTCCTAATGTAGGTAATGGAATTCTAAATGTTTTGCGATACATGATGAAAAAGAATGACATTTGTTGCTAATAGATTATAAAAAAGTTTTTATTGCCATTAATGCACCTATTCCAACATATTTTTGAACTACATATATATTATATAAAACAAGTAGAGATATACTCGTACATGTACTTTGCTAAGATTCAGTATATTGTTAAGACTTACTAATGAGGTTTAATCATGAGAAAAATACATTCATTAAATTGGTTTTCATTTTTCTCAGAACAATAAATATTTAAGATGTATCTTTAACCAAGCCTGTGCGAAACGTTAAACATAATTGAACTATACCAGCTGAACTTCTCTGTTTAAAAAACCTAAGCATATTTGGGAAAGTTTGCACACTTTGGAAAATGAGCAGGTTTCTTTGGAATATCTTTCAACTCCCCTACTTGTAAAACCATCATCATTCCAGTGTCCATGTGCATGTCAACGTGACAATGAAGTGCCCAAAATCCTAAAAATATAAGAATACATTTGATTTAATTACATGTACTTTTATAAATAAAATGTTTATGAAGTAAGATAAATACATTGGTAAAAAACCTGGCAATATCTCATAAAATATTTTTTTAAATAGCTGATGCACTTATAACATTGCATTAAAAAATTAGCATTGATAAGTGACATGAAAAAATGTTCGGAATAACGTTCCCATTTCCTATTTAAGTAATAAAAAGGAATTTAGTTTAATTAGAGATGGTATAAATATTCATTCGGGACACACTTTGATTGTAAGCAATCATATGCAGCAATATCTTTGTACGTTTTTCTTCAAAAGCATTTGTTTAATGACAAAATAACAAACAGAATTTCGGAAGTATTATTTCATGTCAAGGGACTATTTTTTATCGTTAACTAAAAATGAATTAATGTTCAGGCAAAACCAATTGCTTCAGAATTCTGGCCTAATAAAGTTATGCAAACAAATACACAAACACATCACGCACAAGTGCATTTATGTAACCGGCCAGATGTTCATGCCCTCTTGCTTCATAAACACGTAAACACACCGTATTGGAAAAGGCATGATCCTTAAAAAACACACAAAAACATAGGGTGACTTTGTGGTGCGAAAATTTGCTTTCTGCAGTTTATTTACATCTTCATCTAATTGTTTTAGTGACTAAAACAACTATATGGGACTGCATATTATTGTTAGTATTGTACAAATTTAACAAGGAAATTAAACGGCTCATACGAAGCTTCAAAATCATTCAGCAGATCAGCAGCTGTTAAGTTGATGTTGTTTATATAACTGATATAATATTGCCGTAATTGAATTGGAATATGGTCAATATGTTAATATAAATAATTGCAAGCAAGGAATTACATTAAATATTGGACAACTGCCCTGCAAGTTAAGTATTCAAAATAGTTGACTATATTTTGATGAGATAAAAATATTTTGTGTTTAACGCCATAGCGCATATGATGATTACCTAAAGAAATATTGATTTAAGTTTAAGACCCTGGAATCTTATGTTTTTTCATGATTCATATACTTAAGGTTATATTCTCAAACAGATTCAGAAGTTAACGCTAATTACTTACATCTAGATTGATCTACATGTATAAATTAATATTCTTACCTGGATTATTAGCCAAGAAACGAATAATGGTGTAGCCCCCATGAGGTACAGTTACTGTATCCTTTAACAATGGTCTGTTTAGGTTTCTTTGGATCTTTCCCGCAGCATACAATGCCTTCACCGTCTCCACAGTGTTTCCGGTATACATCAGACTTTCTCCAACCACCCGGAAATAATGCCCATGAAGATGCCAAGGATGATTAACGCCCTTTAATGCTGTAGATCCTGGTGTAATTTTCAATTAAACGAAAAAGTTAAAAAGTGCTCAACTGAAATCACTACGTGAGTATATTTAAACGAAACTTACCCACGTCAAGCAATATCAATTCCGCAACGTCACCAAGCGCTATTTTCAGAAAATATGTGCATTGACAAAACTCGATGGAACAATTTTTTACAATATTTTTATCCGTGCAAAGAATATTTTCGCTGATGTCATTAAATTGAGATAGCATAGGAGATGGTGGAGACTCAAAGGCTGTTTCATTTACCATCGCCAGGTGATAGTTAATTCCTTTGTACATTGGGTTTAAATTTGGATAAAGATCAAAAGGGATGATGAACTTCTTATCGGGAGTAGGTTTCAGTGATTCGTCGTGTGGAGTGAGGCTCTGAAGTTCGTTTAAACCAATTTGGCTGACGTTGACGTACAAGTCGTTGATTGGATTTAATACCTAAACAAAAAGCAAAATATTGAAATGGTTTTTCCTCATTTCTTAACTTCTGCAAAGCAAGAAACACCAAACGCTAAAAAGACAAGAGATACAGGACTGTTCAACAGCAATACTGCCTTTTTAAAACCATTAATATAAGTTAGGTGTGCATCGCTGTTTTAGAATTGGAGAAGTGAAATATTTCGTCTTTCGAAAATTAGTTCAGTAGGAAGGAGTTCTAAGAGAGTTGCTAAGAGAGAAGGAGATCAGGAAGTGAATTTTTGCGGGCTACCTTTGTGAGCTAATTTTGATGACAAGCCGTGCTAATTTTGTAGTTATAATTTAAGAAAAGTCCATACAGATGATGAGGTGGGTCCAGTTTCATCATTAATTCGATGATTAATTGCAACATTTTGCCCGCGTAGGCCGATAATGTCAACGAAGCAAATCTACCTCAAAATGGCAATTTTACAATAAATACTGACGATTGAAATCCAATATTAATTACTTAATTATACTTATGGGGTCAGTGATCATTTAGCGATTTTACAGACAAAGCTCGTTGCGATATGCTCGAAGAATTAGCAAATGTTGCACTTCAAAACATACCAAATTACTAACATTTGTTCAATTATGATCACACACTGGAGTTACATATTCAGCAGATGTCAGTAGATTCTAAAACTGACAGCGTGACACCAATATTTTACAAATATTAACAAGTGTTTGCCACAGTCTACTGGGTGGAGAAACGCCTGCATATAAAGGTCGAAAAACTTCTATGAGGGCAAAAATCGCAAAACAGAAGACATAACTAAAATGAATTTGTAAGAAGCCACGTGTTATTAACAAGAGCCCCAGCTAAAGGACTTTAGATTAGGCCCTAAACTTAGGACCTAAAAACTGCAATACAATTGTAGACCAAATGAATGCAAATAGAAAAGGTTTCACATTAATATCGAATGAAGATTGCAATTAAGGACCATTTGTAGAAATAAATGCTCCTTCAGGATGTAGTGTGCTTTGGTGCCTACTACTTGTGTACTCGCAAGGCTGCAAACAAAATAAAAATGGTTCACTATGATGTCATGTTCACATGTATCCTTCAGAGACATCCACTTTTACAAATGGCCCCCAATTACATTCCTCGCCTTCTTTTGACATGACAGCTTTTTTATTTGTATTTAATTCATTTGTAGCACATTTTGTCTATATCAGTTTTAAGGTAATAGCATGTGGCACGGCGATTCTGGCCCTTACCCATTCATCCCTAATTATGTCGTGGCAAAACCCTTACTTTTCTGACCTCTATACGGAAACATTTTACCCAGTATAGTTACTTAAGGAAGCTATATCGTCTCAAACTCTGCTATAACCATCCAACTCACCGTAATCGACAAATCCAAACGAGGAATTTCTTGGGGCTCCACGTCAAGCGCACCTTCATATTTTAGAACAGCTCGACCTACGGCTCCACCATCCTTGCATCGCAGAAGTCCAGCAAACGGCATCCAATATGCGCCGATTTCTTGGTTAGCATCAATGACAACGTCAAATCTTTCTCCAGGATTGATGACAATCGCCTGGACGGTAACAGGACTGAACGCATGGCCATCTGCAGCAATAACTGTAAGGTTGTGACCGTTCACTGACATTTCTACAGGGCAGATCCAGTTGGTGCTGCTACAAACGCGAAATCTGTAGCGCAGACCTTTCCTAACAACGAAGACAGAATAGGGAGTGAAGCTTTTCGTTCCTGTAGAAGAATCTAGAGAATAGTCCAGTCTGCCTTTTCCGTTCACCAAAATGTAATTCAGGTATGGACCATAATCTTCGTCCAGGTGATAAATATGAGTGAGCATGTCTTCTTCTGTACTGTTCATCCAATCCGCAACCATGACCTGATGTTCGGTCAGGTCGAGATCGTAGTACGACCTGTTGAGGTCATCTTTAACGGGTTCCCTGACAACAAGCATTCCATGCATGCCATCTGTTTTCTGAAAGCCTACGTGGCTGTGGTAAAAATACGTGCCTGCTTCAACCACTGTGTAAGAATACCGAAATCTGTTGAAAGGAAGTATCGGGCACTGGGTAATAAACGGAACGCCATCCATATAAGGAGTCCCCATTTGATTAATACCGTGCCAGTGAATTGTCGTGGCCTCTGCTCCAGCAGTGTTGCGGACATCTACAATGATTTTGTCACCTTTACACACCTGAAAAACGTTGTTGTGGAATGTATCACTTCACCCAAATAACCATACAAAAAGTAGTCAATAAAAGAGTAAAACAGGTAAAGAAATGCCACGAAGCTAATACTAAGTTTCTACTAATACTACTAAGTTTCTTATTCATCCTGTAATTGAATATGTGCATGCATCAATTTAGAAAAAGTGACAACAAGAAAGGATATAACACGTACATGTATGCAATATTTCAATGCTACATACAAGTAGGCAAATATTTCAAGCACATGGGGTGTTGGACTAACAAAAATAAGAAAGCTTAGCTGTTAAGGTAATATTTCTACAATTTCGCTTCCACAAACATGCCCTAGCCAGCGACAAACATTGTAAATTTACTTACTGTAATGGTGGGTCCAGGCATCATCCGATTGATAACTGTAACCACACGTCGCTTCCCATTTCCAGAAATGCAGTTCACTCTTTCGCAATCGGAAATATTGTTGGGGCAATCGTTGCAAACCTTGCTAAGGATTAGATACTTTTCCACAGTCCAGTTGAAATGACATGTCATTGGCACCGAGCCCTTAGTGCATATTCTATCGCATTCATAGCTTCCTAACATAAATGAAAACATTAAATTGAAACGAATTTCAATTACTCTTTCTTAATTTATTAAAATAACTGAACGGACAATTCAACCATTAACACGGAACGTAGCCCTTTTTTAATTATAATTTTTTTTTGTAGAATTGAAACTTTACATATTTTTCACGACGCATGAATGTATCGTTTTTGCTTCCAAATTTATCAACGAGGCAAAACTGGGATCAATAAACGATTTAAATGTTAGAATCATTTACCAAATCTACTTGTCAACGCCATTTTATTTACCATGGGTAAGGGATGGGAGTATCATGCACATAAATGAACAGCACGCGAAAAAAACGTTGACAATGCATTTGTGCTCCATTAGAATCCTACTTTTGCTATAATCACAATTTGAGGATGATATAGTATATTCATGGTTGCATATATACTTTTATAAAAAGGAACGTAAACAATTGAAAAACAATGGAAAAAACCCTCCATATTAGTATTAATATGAAAAAAGCCATTGCTAGGAAAATACGTCCAATGTTGCACCAACATCTGTTGTATCATGGTAGTGAAAGGTACAAGAGAGTAATTTCAGTTTATTAATAGTAAAACTACTATCCGCATTCCTTGTACACGTGTCTATATTTAAATAAATGTATATCTAAATTCAACATTGTAAACATGTTCACAAATGCATAAGTCACTTAATTTCCTTGTCGTTATTCAGATATATATCAATACAATAAATTAAATTAATATACATCATTAACTAAGTCGGTATGATACATTAAAGTGCACCGAATAGCTTAGAAATCTCAAAGGCGCACACGTAAGCAGTGGGAATCTTGCCTGCAGAATGCAAAAGTAAAAAATATTGAAATATTTTGAACATTTTTTTGGGCATTCCTGGCACATTTGGTCACTTGCATCTACTAAAAGTTCCCAAACAATGACATTCTCCAATGTTAATAATATTTATCAAAACTCGATGTTTCCATATAATAGGATTATTAATAACTTCTATTTTTCTAAAACTGATTAAGAAGGATGTCCGAAGCTGACGGAGTGTTTACAAAATTCAGGGGATCCTCGACAAGAAGGGAAATAGAGATCTTCTAATTGAAACGTTAGACCAGTCAATAATGACCAATCACCCCAGGAGGCATAGGCCTACATGTATAAAGTATTGACCTCATAACATGCGGAAATATGGCGTTATTAGAGATTGAAACTTGACTCCATTTATTGTGAAAACAGCACTGTGCAAGCAAGGGGAAGTAATGACATCAGAGTTATCTTCTTAAAATGCCATCCTTATCACCTAAATAATTCAACGATCCTCTTCTAGACTAAGTATGTTTCCCGTGAATTGATACTGGACTAGAGGGTGTAAGTAAATAAAAAGTATACATTTTGACTCATACACCGTAGGCAAAATAATAAATAAACATAAATTAGTTTGGATATCTGGGGAAATCCTCGACAGAAGTGGGGATTTTGAATAACATGTGGGGATTTGTTCGTTCCAATTTTTTATGTTAAAACGACCTTGAGCCAAAGCGAGGCGAATGCCCCTGTGTGCAAAATAGCTTTTTTTGCAATCCGATTAACCGAAATCCCCGTACAAATCATGAAATTTCTAGCATTAACTGCAAAACGTCGTCGTTTTTGGATGGAATTTTCAGTGCTTCTCTTAATTTTAGAAAATATATTTTTTTGGGTGTGCCTACAGCCTATGGCATTACTTTTACTTCTATATATGATTTAAGCACCTGCCTAGTGCTTACATTTTGTGATATGAAAGTATCGGTTAAATTTTCATTAGCTGAACACACGTGTTTATTTCAATATATCTTATGTTGTATGGTGTCAGGCTGAACGTGCATTAATAAAATGAAAGTATCTAGATGGTCAGATTTTTTGAGTAACAATGTCTCTTGTGAATTGCGCTTCGTGGTACAGAAAAGTTCTGAAAGCCCTAGCATTTTAACAACAGCCTGGTTTGTTGAAATGGTCAAAAAGTGGTTTACATTAATGACTTCATGGAGCCCATCTCTTGCTCTAAGCAAGCTCAACCCAGATGTCTACAAACAAACAATATCTTTTCTGCAAGACTTTATTGACCTTTTCATCCACCTGGAGGTTATAGGGAATAATAGCAGAAAATCTTGGAAGCCCGTGCAAACTGGGGTAATTTTGACAAAAACATCAATGTTGGAAATTCAAGATTTATTTGTTAACCAAATAGAATACAAGTTTCTCTTAACAGGATTGCTTAGAGAATTTATTCTATGTTGTTAGGTAAAAGTATGAGTAGCTGCCACCTCCAATAGCAGACAACCAGCCGCCGACCAGCAGACGCTCCTCTCAAAGGATCTCGAGGCCAAGACGAGGAGTTAAGCACCAAGAGGTACCAGCATGCAACGAGGCAACGGTATAAAAGAGGTTATTACCTTTTCAACTTGACTTTACTTTCCTGAAGTCCCAAATGCAGGAACAGAACACCCCTCCTCCCGGAGCAGAGTCAAAACCTAGAAAGTGAACAAGTCTTAATATCGCATATTTCAACGAAGAACGTCGTCAGGTGTAAAAACCCATCGAGGGAGGTTGCCACATGCTGTGAAATATTACCCAGCATGCAACGAGGAAAACATAAAAAAGGAAGACAACATGGAAAAAGCAGCTCTTCGTCTCATTAGCCCAGATATGTCACATCACTGCCTTATATAATCTATTCTCAGGAAGAAGAATCCTTAGGGACCGAAGTGAGTACCAATCGGTACCCTAGGAGCGATCTTTTGATCGACTTAAGGTTCGAACATCAACAAACGGACCAGACTAGTCGAACAAAATTGGAGAAGATTCTTCCAGCCAATTGGCCCGAACGCAACATCATTCGATCGTGAGAGCTTTCGAGCAGCCATCCTTTCGAAGCCGAATTTACTCCAAATTACGATCTTCCAATCATGGACCTAACAAGAGGGGGATAACCAACGGAGGCCTAATCGGCCAGCAAATCGGAAATCAAGCAATCCCATTCGGGATAATAGCCAACTTCCACAAGAAGGGTCAAGTCGACCTGGATGCATGTGCCATCAATAAGCTCGATTTACGAATTGAGCCCATCAAGGAGTGAGGGCGAACAAGCCAATCGCCTACTGACCTATGAAACCAAATCTAGTGCTGTGATAATCACCTATTTATACTATACCATAAATAAAGGAATTCCAGAGCCTCTGAACCCAGACAGGATTCGAGTCGAATGCCGTATCTGATATTTATCAACATATTTCTTTGTAAAAAGAAGTAATAAAGATGTTTTATTGTTCATTTAAAATTAAACGTATCTCATCTTTATTTTCACAATGCAATACACGGATAGCAAACATCCACCTTAACCACGGAATATAAGGTTCGAACCCCTCGAACGGAGTTCTAACCTTATAACTAGTGCCCAACGTACAAACCTTATCCATCAAGTAAGTCTTTCTTGTCGATCAGATGTCTTCCGTAGAGGGTCCCGCTTCTGCAGCAGCTTCGGGTCGTAACACCTTTGATGGTCAGGTTTTTCAGCCAATCAAACCTATATCAGGAGGTGGTATAATCATTCCTGAGGCTATTGCCCTATTAACACACACCATGCCGGTGGTGGCCGCTTTTACTAGGCAAACATCTACGCTTGTCAGAGAACTCCAGGACCAAGCTCTGGCGGCGAATTTGTTACATAAAGAGAAGGAGGCCAATTTTCTTAAAAGCCAGGAGCATCTTAATGATCTACTCAATCTTCGGAAAGTTTATGCTACTGAGCTTCGAGAAGAGCTTAGTCAACTTAAAAAAAACTAGCAGCAGTGGAAACTATGTTGGCTCGTTTAAGGCATTCGAACACTCTGGAGAATGCATGCATTCGACCCAGACAGGGTG
>JAQIXS010004150.1:0-15935 GCA_034700785.1 Rossiulus vilnensis
ATGATGATTATATAGGAAGTTAATCCATCATGAGTAGTTTATAGCCGTGTGACGGGCTACTGGAACCATCAGTCACATATCTTTATAAGATTGTTTAGATATATATCCCAACATTTGGAATTTGTAATCGTTAGTTTTTAAAAAAATGTTGACCATTCCGTTTGATTAAAACATAAAAAAATGTATTTCAAATTTCTAAGTTAAATTGCCATATTTAAACCCAACTATTTCAAAATTTTCGCCTTAGCCGTTCCATTATTTTGAATAATAGTATTTTTGAGAGTATCTTGTACAAATTTCTAGGATAAATTCCCTGATTTTGAAATCAACTTTTTAAAAATTTTCGCATACAGCGTTTTATTATTTCAAAATGGTATTTGTAAGAAACTTTTGTACAAAATTGTAGGCAAAAATTCCAGATCTTGATCATCTTTTTTTTTCAAATTTTCGCCTACGGTTTCCATTATTTTAAACAATGATACTTGTAAGCAAATTTAGTACATAATTTTGGGCTAAATCCCGAGATCTGAGGTCATGTATTTAAAAAGTATCGCTTGCAGCATTCATTTACTAAAAGTAATATTATTTGCAAGCAACATTTTTTGTAAAACTGTAAGCTTAAAATTATACATTTCCTTTTAATTTTTTAATTTTTTTTGCCTACGGTGTAACCCACCCCTAGAAAAAAAATAAGATAGTAACCCTACCCCTATTTAGGTGGCTCATCCATTACTGGCACATTTTGTGCTTCAAATACTTGTTACAGGATACTTGTGAAGGAGGTTGTCATGCAGGAGGCTCCAGAGGCTCTGCCTAAGCCACCGCCTAAGCCACCGCCGCGAAGTGCTTCAGGAAGAGCATCGCGTCCCCTGTCCCGTCGAACGACAAGAAACGTTTCTGCCGGTCACGTACCACCAACTCAGTCGTTGACGCCTTCGCCTCCTCCGGTGGGGGCAAAAGGGCCCCTCTCAATGGAGCCACCGCAGGTGCGACCTCCACAGGAGCCACAGTGCGGGCCGACAGCCGTTCAGTTATAGATGCCAGCTGCATGGTCAAAGCCACCACTGCTATCCGCAAGTCATTGCCCGCCGTGGTTCTCGAGCCAGGGACGAGCAGGCCTGGAACTGCATCGTCCTCCTCATCCTTGTCCTATTTAGCGGCAATCGGGGGGAGGAGGGTTCCCATAACGGGGGTGGCCTTAGCCGCCTGGCTGTCAAGCTCGCTGGCAACGGCAGCTGCCTTCGTTGCAGCGACCGCCGGCACACGTGACCAAAATGCACCATCCACACTCGGGGGTACCGGTATGACCTCCGTGGTAGTTCCAGCAGATGTAGGTACCCTGCACCTCCACCATGTTATGCGGGTGGTACGGAGGCGAGGGAAAAACAGTCCAGGCACGGGGTGTCTATGCAAAAAACTGTGTATTCGCCAGTCGCGCGAATTGCGATAAACGAAAACCGGAACACCAAAAAGACAAGCGAACCGGGACTGCAGAAAAGACCAACGAGCCAACAACTTGCAAACGCGGCACTTTTTGCAGAGGACAAAGGCTAGGGCAACGCCTAGTGCAACACAAACAATGCGACAAAGTCAAAAATCAATAATAGTCCAGGGGAGCAGTAGTTCTTTCCGCTTAGGGCAAGGCTCGACCCGGTCTGCCGAATATCGGCTTGCAGTCGCTGGCAGGGGCTGCATACCAAGCATGCCCTGCATTATTGGCGGCAACACGTGGCACCGTGACAGCGTTTTGAGCATGCTTTTGGCTCATTTTTAACCCTCGTGTTTCTGTTAAAATGACATAAAAATCCTGAACATAACCTTACTTGGTGTGCTTCCGAGGTGTCTGTGTAAATTTGTTGTTTGTTGTTGTAAACTTGTTGTTAGTGAATGTGTGGACGCTCAAGTCAACTTGCAACGCTTGAGGCGTGTATAGTTTTTGATAGACTAAGTTCAAAACCTCATGATAATGATTGTGTACTTAACGTGGCTGCATAGAATTTTTAACAAGTCAACAAGTAACAAGTAGTTTCATCAGTAAATTCAATGTTTGTCCAGTTCATTTAGTTGTGATACAGTTATACTAAGCCATAGAATTGTCCAATGAGTATTTGAGTATACTTCACACACTACCGGAATATTTCTGCCCAGTACAGGTACAGGAACTCGTGATGGGGCTGCATAGAGCTGCTACATTTGTCACTGTTAAAAACCAGGGAGATCTAACCCTGTCACAAATAATCCAGTGCATGCAATGGGATACACTGAGAACAGCCGTTATTGTCATCTAATTCAATTTTATCCAAAAGGCAGGGCATGTAACCTTGTCCTAACAGAAAATCCAGACCAAGTCGCCCTCTGGCTGCACCCTTGTGTTGAAAATTCTTTACAAGGGAGGCATGTACAATCGAAACGAGGCATGCCTTTCCTCAGACCTCGGAATGCCAAATTCAGAGATACTCAACCATCTGGTAGGGTCCATGGTGAATGGTGGTTTTAACTTGCCTAGCCCATGCTTCACTGGTGCGAAATCATGGACTAATATCGAATTACCCAATTGGAACAGACCAGCCCTATACTTTGAATTAAAATTTCTGAAGAATAATCTGTGCAGCATCCAATAACTTCCGCCGAATCCCGCATCTAATCCGGATCTCCTGCACCTGGCAAAACTACAGCCTCACCTGGCATATTATGCAGGGGTAACCTCGGCTAAAATCCATTCATCAATGCAAATGGTGATATCATGATGATCCATGTATCATGAAATCCAGTTGGTACCCATCTGTTCGTCCAACACAAACCCCCAAATTGCTCTCCACCGGGCCAACTGCATGTTGATGACATGGTATTGGTGTTGAGCAGCGAAGCTCCACACCGCACCCGTGAAAAAAATATTTCTCTATCTCACTAGTCTGCTGCACACCACTATCCGAAATCCTGCAACGTGGGGTTCCGAATCGCTGAAATAGTTTTCGGGAAAACAATACCATTTGGCCGATGCCTATTTAAATTGGTTTGAAGAACCCCATTGGAGCTTAAGTTGGTAACTTAATAAACTGGCACTTTTACACTATTTGACATATATCATCAGATCGTCCTTCATCTGTTGCTAATAATAGGCACGATTAATCAATGCCATCGTTTTCGAAATACTAGAGTGACCCGCCAACTCAGATTCGTGACAATGGTCCATCACTTCAGACCGCTGATGTTTCGGCAATATTACTCAATGTAGGGGAACGGCCCAGCCAAAAACATTTCCTAACACGACGTTGCCCCTAGATTGTGCATTTGAAGAGCACAGAGCTTGCAAAGCCACCAGCTCAGTAAGGGCAAACATGAACGCATCTTCATCCAGAAGTACAACCGAGATCTAGCTTATACAGTCTCCCTCCTTGTGCAGGCCCCCTTTCTTGTATTTCATAACCAACTAAAATCATTCCAATTTTGCCATGTGAATACTCCTTGAGCCAATTTCTTCGACGAATCCGCCCAGACCGGCTGAATCAAACATTTCTTGGAGTTCACAGACACACCAAGTATTCCAACAGGGAATGTTGCCAGAATGTCTGCCATTCAGATAACCTAGTGACCTTAGACATTCCAATCATTACAATGCAAATTGCAACAGATTAAGATGAGTCTGAATGTTATTTAGTTGTTTGGATACAACTATTTTGTGCATAAAATTTATTTTGTTTGTTATTATAGATTTTTTGGAATTCAAATGCTTATGGAATGATGCAGGGGAAAATATTTTTTCAAGAAAATACCGTTTAGATGACAATAAAAATTAAATATGTGTTTACTTACATATCAAATAACAAATAAACACCAGCAATGCCTACAATTTATTAAAATAATAAAAAAATATTCAAAGAAATCTAGTGTTAAAACGAAAATAATACAGCAAGTTTAGGTCAAAGTGAAAATGGTACAGTCAAAAGTTCATTACATTTTAGGAATATTTGGAATATTATTGTTATTCAAATTATTATAAATTAGTGTGTCTGGTTTTCTTTCCATTTTATTGGTTTTTCAGCGAAAAGTTTGTATTTTTTCAATGAGAGCCCAAACAACATTGGAAGAACGTCAGTTGGCTAAAAAGACCATTGGATCAGTACTAAAGTAAAGAAGAGCTCCAGCAAAATATTCACTGCTGCAGATTTGCGGTAAATTATGTGACAAGTGAGGCATAACCCTCGAATAAGTGCTATAAATTTACTGCTGAAGTTGAAAAACACATGTACAGATCTGTTTGTCCTGAGACTGTGCAGAATGTTTTGTATCGCCGCGGTGAGGGGTTACCGTAATAAAGGTTAAGTCCAGGCAGCAAATGTAATTCTCAGGCATCTTTATTTTCCACGTAACTTCGCGAAAACGACCAAAACCTATTTGGGGCAACAACACCACGGTAACCGCGGCCCAACTTGGTGACGCAGTTACCTACGTTAACTTCCGAAAGATCAATCACAGCACGACGTACAACCATCAATCTTTACACAAAAAAACGCAATTAACCCATGGATTAGCCGACCCTTCAGCTCGGTCTCTCTTGGCCAGGGTCAGCATCGCTTACGTCACCTCGGTCGGCCGTCTGGGCTGGATTCCTCGCATGCCCGGCATTCCAGGGGCGGCCGCCAGGTCACCGTCACATCTTCCCCGAAGGGGCGGCTACTCTTCCGGGATCTAACAAATAGCTTACATTGAGTATGCACTGGCCTTAGGCCCAAATACAACGAACTATCACATATCAAATATCACATGAGTGGCCCTAGGCCTAGTAACAAAACATAGTCGTTAGCATTATTATACCTGTTGGTAGACATAATAAAAATTAACAAATTTTATGCCAATGGCTCCATACTTCTGAGGCTGCGGCTAGGAGGATTAACAAATTGCTAGGCTAACGTAAGTTTGAACCTTTGGTTCCGGCCGGTCCGCGGCCGTTGTGCTACATATCCGCGACCGGATATTTGCGCGGAAGTGGCTCCGGCAAGCTAAGAAGGGGCCACCCTGATCAACCGGCGAACTTCCCGGATTGGATCCGTGGGTTGGCTGTGTTAAAATTCTTCCTGTCGGCGGCTTGCAGGCGCAGGTCCATACGGGTAAAGGTGCAACCGGCTGCAGTGATTCAAATCCCCTGGTTCTGCCTGCACCGGCGTCGTTCCGCCTGTCTCTTGACGGGGAGCCGCGCTCCTCCAGGACCAAGGCATCGTGGGCGAGCGGCTGGCGGCTCTCATCGGCGTGGGCGAGAGACTGGCGGCTCTCATCGGCGCATCTTCTTGAGGCCGTTCCTCGCATGGACAGCTAGGGGGAACAGTTTTCAGACTCAGTTCCGGCCGCATTAGTGGAGGCCCAGTGACCGTCGGCCTGACTCGTTCGGCGGCCCTGGACCTTTCTTCTTCAGCCACTTTGGCCGTGGCTCCTTGTTGTTGACGGTCCCGGCATCGTTCCAAATAGGCTTAGCGCTCCAAGGGGCCTATGATTTTCCACCACCCAGGGGGTTAACGGCCGGGTGGAGGTTCAATGGGCGGAGCTGGGCTGGTTGGAGCGTGGGCATAGGGTCCACCACGGACTTGGCCCACAGATCCAGTGGAGGTCTCTTTTCGCTAACCGGCGTCTTGGCACCGATGGCACCATCACTTCCAGTTATGGGGTCGTCGACCTTAATAATAATTTCCTGTGCCGTCGCTGGCAGCATCCGCAGCACAGGGCGTGGTCGCTGTCGCACGGACACCATATGATCATGGCAGGCGAGCAGGATTTTACTTCGAAGCTAGGCTGGGACGACGCTTAATAGTCGTGGATTTGGTTCCAGCACATGAAAATATAGCACGCCCCTTAACAGGACGTACCCTCGGCCCCCCAGAGGCTGCCCTGCTGAAAAGTGCAGAGTGCAAAGCTCCGGGTCCTTGGCCTGCTCGGCCCTCATATCATACTTTTGCAGGCTGCAAATTAATGCCGCGTACATAGAGATGGTTCGCTGACTGGGTAACGGCTCAGGCAGTCCACCTCCTTATGGAGTTGGCCCTTCCTGTACCGTACCGTGTATGTGAATTCCTCCATCTGCACGGCTTAACGGCTTAGGCGGTTGGAGGGATTCTTGAGTTGTTTGAGGTAACACAGGGCATGGTTGTCCGTGACGACCGTGAATGGTTTGAGGAATAAGTAGTGTCTAAAATGTTTAGCGGCCCAGAAGATCGCCAACGCCTCCAACTCCGTCACGGTGTATCGGGTCTCGGCCGGCAGAAGCGCGCGACTGGTATAAGCCAATATGCGCTTCTGCCGTCCCTCACCCTGATATAAAACAGCCCCGAGTCCCACCGTGGACGCGTCAGTGTGAAAAGAGATGGGCGTGCCGGGGTCGTACATGACAAATACAGGAGCGCTACAAAGAGCCTACTTTAACTTTTGAAAGGCCTGCTCGCAAGCGGCACCCCACGACCACTACACGGTCTCACGGGTTAGTTCCACCATAAGATGTGCTACCTGTGCAAAGTCCCGCACGAAGCGCCGGCCCTAAGAAGCTTCGCACGTTGGTGCGACTTTTTGTGCGGGAAAATTCACGCACCGCCCGCACCTTTTCAGGGTCTACAGCTACCCCCTTCCCACTAACGACGTGGCCCAAATACTGCGCCGCCTGGTAACCGAAGAAGCATTTGTTGGGATTCAGCCAGAGCCGATGCTGCTGCATCACGGCCAGGACTTGCTCGAGCCATCGAAGCAGCTCGGCATAAGTGGGCGCAAACACGATGTCATCGAGATATACTAAACATGCGTCCCACTTTAGATGCATTAGCATCTGGTCCAATCCCCGCTGCATCGTGGCAGGGGCGTTACAACTTGGTCGCGTGCATCCATAGAAAGCTGCCAGTAGCCCGACATCATGTCCAGCGCGTCGTCGATACGGTAAAGGGGATAGCTGTCTACCCGGGTCTGCACATTCAGTTTGCGATAATCCACGCAGAACCGGCAGCTCCGTCCTTTTTCCTCACGAGGACGACTGGACTCGCGTAGAGACTCTTACTTAGCTAAACGACCCCTTGGGCAAGCATATTGTCCAACTCCTCGTGAATCAGCTCGCGGACTCTGGGAGAGGATCGTCGTGGGGGTACATAAACCAGGGGTGCCCCCAGTATCTGTAGTGTGCGTGGGCAAGTCGGATAGCTGCAACTTGCTGGCCGGCAATGCAAAAACCTTGCAGTACGCTGACAGTAGTTGGAGCATTTGCTTCCGCTTGTCTGACGTTAGTGTAGGCGCTAAGGTAAGGACAGAGACAAGCTCGGAATCTACCTCCGGCAACTGTTAGGATTCTGGTGGAGTTTCTTTCGCAAGGCCGTGGGCCGGACTGGCCAGGGCCACCAAGGCCTGCTTTAGAATGACCACGGCTTTGGCCGTCAAATTGCCTAGGGGCACCGGGGCGCAGGTCCTGTTCCCGTCCCCGCATTGATAAGTGCAATAGGCTGCGCGGCCAGCATAGTCCGCCCCGGGCGGGGGCCTCGTCAACATTAACTCTTCCCAGGGCAACTCAGCGGGGAACGGGCAAGCAACTACCATGAGCACAGCTGTACGGCTGGGTCACGTCCTGCAAAGAGGTAAAACCATACGGGGCGGCTACCCGGTGTATATGTTCCACCGGTCGGCCGCCACTTCCGTCGACCCCCATCAGCTTTCTGCGTATGAGAGCAGCCCTGGATAGTTGCATCGCCTGCTCGAAAGTGTAGCAGACCCGCGGCGCATCCTTGAAGAAGAAATAGCGCCCCTCGCAACTAACTCTCAAGCCTGCGTGCAGGAGAAGGTTGGTGCCGAGCAGCACGTGCCCTAGTTGGCGCACCACCTGGAAGAGGAAGAGGTATCCTCGTCCTAGGACGCGGAAGCGTGGCATGACGTTGCCCAGGTACTAAAGTGGCTGCTGCTGATGCCGACAGAAGCGGCCGCATTTCCGATCGTCGGGGCAACAGAGGGACGCCCAATTTCTCCTGTACGCCTTTGGCCATTACGGTAACATAGGCGCTCGTATCGATCATGGCGAACACCCAGGTGTCTCCCTCAGGCAGCACGGTTAACACAACTCCTATTGTGAGTCCTGGCGGTACTTCCGCAGCTCCAGGTCCCTGAGGTCGCGCCCACTGCACCGCCCAGGTGTCTTCGCCAGCTCCCTCTTCCGGTCTCTCGGGGATGGGTTCCAGGCTGCCCGGGTCGTCGTCTTGGTAAAGATGGTCTTGGACGGCTCTTGCGCCTTCTGGTTTACTTCCTCCGGCGGAACAGGGAATTTACCACCGTCGGGCCGTCGGCTGCTGTCGAGCCTCCCGCTCTTTGCTGCGGGCCCCATCACGTGGCCGAGGTTCCCGTGCTGCGGACGTTGTGTCTCCGTCGCTGGCTTCATCGCTCTGCCGCCACCGATATGCCTTATAACGCCCTTCCAGCGTGATGAGCCGAGACCACAGGTCCTCGAGCACCCTCTCAGACCGCCACAGGATGCTGCTCTGGTAGAACGGCAGGAGCCCCTTGATGATATGGTTACACACCTGCTCCTCCATTTCCTGCTGGTCGGCCCGGCGGCATAGGGTTTCCACTGCGATCACGTAGAGATGCACGTTCTCGTTGACCCCCTGCCGCTGCGCGGCAGCTGCTTCGTAATTTTCCAAAAATATCGCAATGTCTCCTGTCATATCGAACGAGGGAAACCGATCCCGCCGATCTCTCTCTACCAGTCCTGGCACCGCAGTCGTAGCTTCCGACGAAACTGAGGCCGGAGCTTCCGGAGTGGACCGTGGCTCCAAACTCGGCGTCTCTGCTCGTTCATCTAAACGCGCCGTCAACGCTGCCACCTGAGCAGTCAGGGCTGCCACAGCTCGTCGAAGGTCGTCATCCCTGAACCCCCCTCCTTGGGAGAGGAGGATGTGCGGTCGGCTCGGGCTCTTCTTCGTCGTCATCGTCCACCAAGACCTCGGCTGGCGTTTCCCACGGCCGCGGCTTCTCGTGCTCTCGTATACGGCGTCACGCAGACACAAGACTCCGGCAGCAATACCGGAATTGACGTTTGCGACAGGGGCACTTCCCTCGCCGAGGACCCAGCCCTAGGACTAGGGACTGGGGTCCTCGGTGTATGAGGCCAAGGCACAGGAGGCTCCGGCAGCTCCACTTCCGTCGGTTTCACGGCCGTCCAGCCCGTGGACTGCGTCATTGGCCTGACACCCACAGGTGTCCGGGGCCGAGAAATGGGCGGCCCCGGCAGCTCTTCCTTTCGCGGCTCTTCGCAGGACTCTCCGCAGTCTTACACTTGGAGGGCGGTACCCCGCACCTTCACCATGTTACGCTGCGGTGAGGGGTTACCTTAATAAAGGTGAAGTCTTGGCAGCAGATGTAGTTCTCAGGCGTTTTTATTTTCCGCGTAACTTTGAGAAAGCAACCAAAACCCACTTGGGGCAACAACACCACGGTAACCGTAGCCCAACTTGGTGATGCGGTTACCTACGTTAACTTCCGAAAAATCAATCACAGCACGACGTACAACCGTCAATCTCCACAAAAAAAATGCAATTAACCCGGGGATTAGCCGACCCTTTAGCTTCGTAAGTCTCGACCCGGTCTCTCCCGGCCAGGTTCAGCATTGCTTACGTCACCTTGGTCGGCCGCCAGGGCTGCATTCCTCGCATGCCCGGCATTCTAGGGGTGGCCGCCTGGTTACCGTCACAGTTCTCAGGAGTGACCAGGAAAAAGCCATTCATTAATAAGAGGAATTACGCAATTAGATTGCAGTCCGCAGAAGAACACATTTAAAAGGCTCCAGAGTTTTTGAACAATGCTATTTACTGATGAAAGTAAATTTAACAACCTTGGCTTAGATGGATGCAGACCTGGAGAGGAACTGAAATTTGGAGGTGGTGGAGTAATGTTTTGGGGTTGCATGTCTGCTTGTGGACCTAGAAATCTGCATTTAATCGAGGGCATCATGGACAAGCACATGTACCTTGATATATTGCTAACAGAATTGAAAGTCAAGGGCAGAAAAATTATTTATTAGAGATGTGTTTATAATGTATAAAGATAACGATCCAAAACACATCTCATATTGTGAAGGAGTGGTGCCTACACAACTGCCCCAAAGTGCTTTAAACACCAGTTCAGTCACCAGACCTAAATGTGATTGAAAACCTTTGGGCCAAATTGCGAACAAAGAGACTTTGAAAAAAGCCTTGCAAGAAGAATGGAACTAAATTAGTCCTGATGTCACAAAAAACAACTTGTGGAATCGTACCCCAAACGCCTACAGGATGTTAGACGCCAGAATTGTTTGCCTACCAAATATTAATTTGCAAAGAATTCAATGGATGATTACTTTTGTTTACTCAATACGAAACTGTGTCATTTTTACTTTGACCTAAACTTGCTGTATCATTTTCGTTTTGACATTGATTTCATTGATTATTTTTGTATTCTTTTAATTGTAGGCATTGCTGGTGTTCATTTTTTAGTTGATATGCAAGTAAAAAGTGAATAAGACTTTTTATGTATGCTATTATTGGTTTTAATCAATGAGTTAAAAGTAAATATATCTCTACTTTTCTCCCCAATTTGGGAAAAAGACAGCTTGTTCACCTGGAATAATATGAATGCTATGAGAAATTCAGTTTATTAATGATGTCATTGATCACCCAATGTGCAGTAATTGCTAAAGAAATTGTGTAAATAATTGCGAGGCCTGCAATATGGCATGTGTCAGAGACATGCCATGTGTCTTTTGCTGCAGATTGGTATACGAAGACTTAATCTTAGCATACTTAGTATACTTACAATACGGGGATTGTGTTTGCAGTAGCAGTTAAACGTTGAATTTGTGAGAAGTCGATTCTCACCATCGTGTGGCTGGTGGTAAATACAATGAAGGGACCAGAAGATTCTCAGCCAAGTAGATGGATCTGTTTTGTTAGTAACTTTTGTGAGGATCCCTGCTAGTAGTTTGCTTGACTGAGAATCTTCTGGTCCCTTCATAGTAGCAGTTAAAGGTGAAGAACATTCGTCACTTCAAGTCCCTAGCACTGTCTCTAGACCTGAACCAATGGAAATCCTTTGGGAAATGCTTACTTGAGACGTGTACAGAGATGGCAGACAGTTTTCGTCGACACATTAACTGACAGCTGCGATCACTGCAGCATTGAATAAAATTTCCAAAAAATACATTATTTTATTGTATGATTCCATGCCAGAGTGCATTTATTCTGTTAAGGCCAAAGGTAGCTATACAATGTTTTAATTTGAAATTCACCATGTGAACCTATCATTTCGATGCTCCAATATTTTGGCATATTTGCATAAAAATATTCCTGGTTTTGCAATCAACACAATATTCAAATGGCTGTTTAATGCTATAATGAGGAGTCCCAAAGTACAATATTACCATTGTAGGTGCCCAAATTTTCAAGAAATCGTGGAAAACTGGGGTGAGCCTATCATTTTGTCCAGGACTGTAGTCTGTCAGCATAGTAATGCGATGCGGTAGAGGGAAGGATGAATTAGTTGAACCCAAACTTTACACTTAAATGAAATTACAAATGCTGTACAGTTATTCGTTAATAGAACTTAAGGGTGATTGAGAAGGGAACATGATTTTGGCTCATTAATGAGGTTTAGTCCCAGCATTCCCTGGAAATATTGTGGAAAGCAAAAAAGCACACTTAAGATAGGAGACCTTGAATTTGAACAAGGTCTCCAGTAGTATCGAGTGCCCGTTTGGCGGGTGTGGGTGGTGAATGATGACGTCACCACCCACCCACCGGAAGTCGAACCCTTAACCCCTAATGCCACATGACGTCACCATCCCTATCGGAAGTCAGCCATCTTATTCAGGAAGTTGGGCATATTGGATTTTGGCGTCCATTTTGTTTTTGGTAGTTATGGCGTTCATCTTGTATCTGCAGCTGTCTAAGTCTATGTTGTTATGGCGGCCATCTTTTTTCTGCTGACGTCAGTGTAGGAATTAAATTTAAGCTGAAAAAATCCTGATAGAGAGGTCGGTTTTGAACCAAGGATCCTTGGTGTGTAAGTTCAGCATGCTAACCACTTGGCGACCGAGGGAAAGATATTGGGTATGTTTTATAGGTTGGGGTGATGGCTGGCCTTAATTGGAAGGAGGTGTACCATAGCCCCCCTCCCCTAATGGAAAGCAGATGTCTCCTAGGCCCTTAATTGAAAGAAGGTTTGCAATATGGCAATTATCCCTGGCTGTGCAGGAATCAGCATGTCCAGAGAAAACCACTGGTGCCACTAAGTCTGACTACATGCATGTCTTTACAAGCCACCAAATCAACGTTATGATTGGCTACTGTCCATCTGCGACCTGTTTAGCAGCCAATACTATTGGTGGATAGCCCATGCCCCCCTAATTGCAACCAGGCCTTCCTATCCATCTAAAGGCTCCCAATTAAAACCAGGATTAGAAAGGCTCTAACTGAAAGCCTACTTTAGAAATGGTAACAATTGTCTTAGCTTATTCACAAACATTAGCCTTCTGACCATTGTAGCAGCAACAACAACCATGGAGTTTCAATTTGATATACGTTTAGAGCATCCTTTTACAGCAATGGAATGTGGAGCGACGCAAAGTGGTAAAACATTTTTTCTTCAGCGACTTGGAAAGCAACCGGGAAACAAATTCACCCACCCCTATGAGAATATCTTGGTGTTATGGAGCGGATCAGCCGGCATATGCACAAATGTCTCAATCAGTTAACCCAAAAAAGATTGAGGACATGTATGAATCTTTCCATCCCAATGTTAATAATTTATTAATTATCGACGATTTGATGGGCGAAGCAGGGGACTATAAACGTATGACCGACTTATTTGCTAAAGGATACCACCATCACAATTTGAGCATCATTTACATCTTGCAAAATATATTCCCAAAAGGAAAACAAAGACGCACTATAAGTTTGAATGCCCATTACATGTTTCTTTTCAAAAATCCTCGGGATCCGTCCTAAATTAATGCATTAGGGCGTCAATTATACCCCGGTCAACCAAAGTGTTTGTCCGAGGCTTACCATGATGCTACCAGGGAAGCACACAGCTATTTAATAGTTTAATAGTCAATTAATATTGAATATCTAGAGGGCTTGATGGCTAATCATACAATTTTGTGTACACATGGTTTTCATTTTTATACGTAACCTCACATGGAGCCATACCTGTACTGCGATGTTTACTTTGATTGTAAGCTGTAACAAAATCGGCAAGAACATTAATGTACTTGTAGCTATTTATAAAAGTAAAATACCGCCAGATTTTAGTTCTTAAAGTTCGATTAAATCTTTCAACAACAGCCACTTTTTTGTCACTGCGTGTCGAGAAATAATGTATGTTGTTTTTCCTTGCATGGTTCTATTCTCAAACTCGGTGCCTTGGTCCGTATTGAATTTTAATGGTTGGCAGCCAGTCTTGAAAATGCTTTTAAGGGCTTTAACAATGGAATGACCCAGGCATATTTGGAGAAAATGTCAATGACGGTTAACATATACTTGGTACCATTATTAACTGCTGAATAAGTCAACACATCAACCAGATCGGCTGGCCACTGATCATCGATTCCTAAGACTATAGTCTTGTTTCGAGTATAATTTTTCAATGCTGGTTTATGAAGCGCATAGGCATTCTGCTGCACTAGCCAATCTTTAGCCCTGATGTCATGACTTTCTAGCCGCTGAACACCACCAAATGCGGCTGGCTGTGATGGCGTGTAGTAAACCGCATTTAAGTCAACCTCTCTTAATGTAGCCCCCATAGTGATTAAAATGAAATACTCATGGTGCACTCATGGTACACTATGCATAAAAATACCCATGGGGGTAAACGGTAAATTCGTCGGCAACGATCCCCTTTTGAAAATTAAATTTGCACGTCTTATGGCACTCGCGTGTTGTCAAGACGCCCGTTTCTTTATTACGCGTAATTTTCGTGCTGTGGAAAATGCGTGGCTCCATATCGGGCTCATCTTCAGCAGTGGCCGCCGTCACCATCGCGTTTACGCCCATCTGCTGTTGCATCTTGAAGGTTTGCGACAGACCGCACACTTTCCACACTTAGCTGCCGTCCGACAACCGGTATCCATAATTCTTAGGCCCACCTGAAACAAAACTGGTAATCTCCACACCCGGCTTGATTTCGTCTGTCAGGTTGCCTAAATTCTCGCCGAGAAGATCTTTGAGGGGGTCGTCGTTACGTGGATGCTCAAAGATCACGCTGCCCGTGTCCATGTATAACATGCGTCGATCCACTTTATCCAGAAGATCGTACAGCTTAAGACGGGCTAGCCCTGTTGTAAATGCCGCAATGACTAGATTTGTTCTTCCTGATGACACGATTAAGTCGTCACGTGGTTTATGTGTGACCATCATCATTTCATCGTTAAAAAGATGAACATTTGTGACATCTACACTTGGGCTGATGAGGAGCTGCAGATAACGTTCAAGCTCGGTAACATTCAGTGCACGGAAGGTTTTCACACTGGCCAAATTTTCCCCATAAGCTGTAAGTTTAAAAGCAATTAACACTATTCTAACAACTTATTTTTTATGTTAATCGAGCTATCCTTACCTGTTTAGCATTAGCTTAGCGATTGTTCGTAAGCCGGCGTTCATTTGGATTTTGTGTTTATCCAGCTGAATGCCTGAAATGGAAAAATCATGGTTGATACAGTTTTCTTTCATCATATATGTGTTTGTAAAAGCCGTGATACATACCTTCCTTTTCCCGATATTCACGAATGAATGCATTTTGCTCCTCATCAGTTGTAACAGTTGATGGCCAGCCACTAGCCTCTTGCTTAATTTTCAGCAACGTGTCGACACACCCCCCAAACAACCCTCTAGGATGTTCGACTGTAGCATCCGAGCCGCTATGGTACTGGGCAGTCTTTTCAAAATGCCAGACCTCGTACGTTTCGAGCACAATATATCCTTTTTGGATAGCCCTATCAATTTCGGGGGTGATCCAAGTTCCTGTAAGCGCTCGATCCTCGATAGCATGCGAACAGATTGTTGTTTGCCTATTATCAGCACACACTCGGCATAACGGAAAGAGCAATCTGTCGTTGCTCCTATATGGTAGGACAGGATGGTAAAGTTTTCTTGGGGGTAAAATTTTACACTTGAGAAATCCATAAAACTGGCCAGGGGCATATGATTTTAAAGGGGCTATAATTTTGGGATGGCCGATGGGATATTTGCCGTACTTGTTTACTGTGGGATACAAACTGACATAATCGTAGTAGGCAATCTTTTCGCCTTGCTTGACTTCGTATTTTAATTTTGCGGCATTGGTACGGCCACCAAAGAAGGCTTCTCGAGGATTGAGGCGCGCTACAACTGGATGGTCATCAACATAGGAATGCATATCAGCATCGTTTTTCAACTGGTGCTCATACTCACATTCCCATATTTCAACAACGGTGAATCGCTCCCCTAGGGTCCTAATGCGATCTAGGGTTTTAGCATGTGCTTCTCCCATGGTGCACGAGCGAGTTGCATTGTCTGTCCACGGTGAATAACATTTAGGGCAGCCATGAAAGTAACACCCGTGAAATTCATACACGGTGTTTGTGGCCTTGTGAAATCCGTCAGCGTAAAACTTGCCTAGAAGCTAAAAAACCGGTGTATTAGAATACATGGCAACAAAGCATATTATTTCAGCATAGTAGTGTGTACTTGTAGGTTACTTACTTTTACTTCACCACCGTTTCGAGCGTGACGGATTTCTTCACCACATGGAAAATTGCGGCCTATCCAGTTTAGCCAGCTGATTGCCTTTGCACTTTGTTTGGCTCGTCCACCGTAGCCTTGCGCCGGGATTATCGCAATGCTGTTTACAGGCATAAAAAGACAGCGGTAGACGCTCTGACAAAACGATGCCAAAGTAATGCTTTCCATGATAGG
>JAQIXS010004151.1:0-15933 GCA_034700785.1 Rossiulus vilnensis
CATTATTTCGTTAGTGCTCAGGTAAATTAATATAGTGCTCAAATAACAATAACTTTAGTGCTCAAAGTTAGTGCTAAATGGAATTTTTAAATAGTGCCCATTCCATTAAAAAGACTACTCAATAAATTATAACTGGATTTATTTCACCTGAACAACCTTGATTCAGAAGTTTTCGAGGGGGCTGTTTGAACAAAAGTAGTACTTGGGATTGATCCAAAAGAGCCATGTAAACTGCTCATGCATAGTTTAATGAAATCACTCATGACTTCCTGTTTCCTGTGTTTTGAGTTACCCCTAAAACCAGATTCAGGCTGATTTCGTGACTCACACTTAACGATTTGCAGAGGCAATCTCACACGCACAAGGCCGAATCGGGTTTTAGTGCACCGAAATAGACCACACCCCCAAAGTCCGTATTGCTAGTTTTGAAGCAGAGGATTATGGGATTTTTGCCACATTTCAGTCTTGCCATGTAAACTCACGCTATCACTGCCTTAGATTAAAAGGCTTCACGTAGTGATATTTTCTGAAATGTATTTTAGACTGAAATAGTGGTTTTAAAAATGCATTTCACAGAAATGTGGTCAGGATGATCCAAAAGCATGCCCGCCATGCAAAAATATTACCGGAACTTTTTTTTTTGCTTAAAATACCTATAATTGCACAATTTATTTTACAATATATATTGCACAATATTGCACAATATATATATATAGGGTTTCAGTTTTGGCTTATAATTTCAAAATGCCCCGTTTATTTACGCAACAATTTAGATATTTCAAAAAACTTGTTGAAACCGCATGACAACCTCCCTCGAATTTTTTCGGCAGATATTTCAAGTTTCTAAATTATTTTAGTTAATAAACGAGGCTCTAGTGGACGATCAATTCTACATAGGGAAAACATAAATAAGCATTTAAAGGAAAAAATGTGTGAGAAATATTTTTACACGGGGTGAGCATGCTTTTGGCCCATCCTTTATAGCTTTCAAAAAATATGAAAATATGCTTCAATTGGAACATGTTAGGCATTAATAAATATATAGATTCTATATTGAACAACGAATTATGTAATGCATATCGACATCTACTTCAAAATACATTACAAATGCACAGATCATTGCATTTCCAAATAATTTTTTTATGTATTTCAAAATACATTTCCAAATATATTTCTCAATACATTTAATTTACGCAAAAGTGATTCTTATACTCCTGTGTCTATTTTACACAGGGAACAGGAATGCAGCCGTTTTTAATTGCAATTAGCTTTGAAAACCTTCAAACAACAAATCACTTTAACGTCATTTCTTAATCTTTGACTATATTTAAGTGGAAAAATCCACAAGTACTGTGGAAAGCGAAATGGAAAAGTGTACATATTGTTGACTAAATTGAAACAAAATGTATACCAAGGTATTTTATTTCAATGTGGGTATTTACATTGTTGCTTATATAATTGTAATTTTAATGTCATTGTAATTAGGCCTGAGGAAGCTAATTAAGAAAGTGAGACATAGCGATGAGAAATATCTTTGGCTGAATATCACTTATAAAAAGTTATACATGTATTATCAAGAAAAGGTAGGAAAGGAGAAGAAAAAATAAGGATGGACATAAAAGGGAAAGAGTCATGCGAGAAGAGTCATGGAATGAACGATATAGAATTACTAAATAAAAATAGGAAATATATAGGAGAAAAGGTAACAGGTACCAAACAGTTAAAGGTGAGTACGAAAAACATACTAAAGATAAGGAAACAATGTCATGAATGTGTCATGTAAGAGGAGTTTAGTGAAATGAGAAACACCTATAATAGAAATACATCAAATAAAAAACAGGCAAAGGTGGAAGAGATTACCAGAACAGGTAGAGGTGGCATGAGATGAGGATGTAGAGGATGAGGGCATAATTTGTAGAAACATTCCTATAATACACACCAATAATAGAAATACCTAATATAGAATATAGGCAAAGGTGGAGGAAAAGGTAGCAGAGGCTACCAGAACAGGTAAGGTAAGGATTAGGAAATCTTTGGATAAATGATTCACTTAAGACAAAAGGCAATGAAAGATACAAGCAAATTAAAAGAACGGATAAAAAGATAAAAAGGTAGTCAGGTGTCCAGAAGAGGTAAAGGTGTACAAGGTTAGAAAAGGATTAGTGAGATTTGGAATAAATGGTAGAAGAATACAGCAGGATAGCACAGGTTAGAAAAGGGAAGGATACGAAAAAATGAGGATATGACACTTATGGTATAGGACAGGATATGGGTGAGAGGTGAAGAGGTTATGAGGCCAACATGGTTCATATACACAGATAATTCCAATGGTAAAACAGGCTAGTTCTGCCTAAATTAAATTTGATGAATCTCTTTGGAGAGTTACAGAATCTGACTAACCAGGAATCCATACTTTTAATTGCAAAAAAAGGCAATTTAGTTGCAAATACAAAACCAGAATCAAGGAGGTGGCTTAGAGGAAAATGCAAAGGATTTTAACTGGTCAAGTACAGGCATCTGTCAAATTCGGAAATCTGTCATGTAATCTTCTCATTAAGAAGATTACATGACAGATGTCTGAATTTATAAAAAGAGACAACAGATAAGGAAATGGTCGAAGGAAAAAGGAGGTAAAGGAAGATATTCTCAGGACAGGCAATTTTAAGTATGAGAAAGCAAAGGATAAGGAGAAAACATGTAGGGAATATTTAGAGGAAAGAGTTCATATAAGAGGTAACAACAAACTAGTTAAGAGAAGATAGAAAAATTACAGAATTGATAATGGAGGAGAAAATATGCAGGCGAGGAGGAGGTTCCTAGAAAAGACAAGGTCAAGGATAGAAGAAATTAAAAATAATGAGACAATCTATGAAAGGAAGAGAATGTGAAAAAAGGATTATGCAATAGTTAGCAAAAACGGTAAACTTAAGAAGAAGTTAGTCTTAAAGAAGATGAAATATGATGACCTAGGAAAAATTCACTGCAAGAAGAGACAATGCATGGTTAGGAGTAGCCTAAAAGTAGGAAAATATAATAAAGGTTAGAACGTAATTCATATGACGTAAGTATTTTGACTGTCTATTGGACAATATTTTGTGTTGCTTTAATTACAATTCAATTTCTCTTAATTTATAAATAGTTGTCTAATTAAGTTAGTCGGCCATCCCAAAGGTCCAAGTCAAATCAAACCACCAGTTTTAAGGCAGTACAGATTGCCTTTATTATCAGCCATTATAACAAATAAAGTTGCATTCTTGAGACAATTTTAAAAATAGTATTGACAAATGAAAGAATTTAATAATTCATACATCTATGTAGCAAAATCACGTCTAATAGCGCTTAGTATGGATCTTTGCTAAGAACCAGAAATGGCAAATGGTCTGCATTTCAGATTCCCCTTGGCCAACATATCTCATAAGGGCCTCAGAAGACATGAAAACATACTTCAATGCTGAGGTCAAGCGTAAATGTCAGCTAATTATATACGTGGTAATTAGTTTGCAAGTTTTATGGCGCTCTTGCTGACCTGTGGTCAGCGCTTAATCGACCGCACTATTCGGAATGCATAAATTTTGGCCTAAACACGAAGGTGGATGTAGAGATTTATGCAAGTGGTCAAGGGGTGCTGCACCTTGGAAATCATTATGTTTTAATTTTTTTTATAATTATTTTGCAGTGATGGCATGGAAAGTGATAAATTAGAAGGCATTATGATCGAAGCATAATATAAACCGTACACTTTTGCAATGCAATGAAGATTCCATAATATTGTCTTTTTTGGAAATTCATGAAGATAAATTTACACTTGAAAATTATTTTTCAAGTATTAGTTAAAAAGTATCATACATGTTTTTTCATAATTGAATTTAAGATATTTCATATGAAAAATTATCATAATTATATATATAAGGTATTTTTAAAAAATGAACTTAATTTTTTAAGGTATTTTTTATAAATAATAAATGCAAGGCAAATTTGATATTCAAGAAATGCACTTGAATTGCTTTTATTTCTCAGGAAAATCCGTAATTGGAAATTATAAAGTGCATTAATATTTGACTATTTGGGTATAAATGTAAGGCAAATTCTATATTTATGGTTTTGTTTTCCTTTAAAAATCATTTCTGATCATTGTGCTTTTGAGAAATGTCACGGAAAATAACTTGATTTTCTTTAATTTTCATTTTCAGTAAAATCCATAATCAGAAATTAGAAATATAATATTTTATTCTTTGTATAAACGTAAGGCCAGCTTGACATTTATAAAAATATATTTCTGGGATATGCATTTCCCAGAAAATCATGCCGTGCTGTAAGATAAGGACAAAACCTTAATTAGCTCATTTCGTCCAAAGAAGAAACACATTACCACCAGACTGGCACTTAAATATTTGAGCGATTTCTAGCCACCAGAGGAAGTCAACTAATTATGGACGATGCCACGAAACGTATCTCGTAAATAAGTAAAAGGTCAGAAAGAGCCTCATTGGTTGAGAGTTGTAAGCAAGACGTTAAATTGATGCTCCTGCAATATTTATCTTTAATCAACTGTTAGAACTTCAAAAGGAAGATAAAACACAAAACGTCAACTAAGGTGCCCCACATACTAAATAACATGTCTGTATCTATTTAGTGTACGATAGCAGAAATTGTATACCAAATTATGTACATTTAAAAAAAATCTTGTATTTTTCACATTTTCCACATAGTTTTAACCATTCACTATATCTTTGTATATCCAGAAGTATTAAATTAGCATGTAGCACATTTAGTTTAATTCAGCAATTATTATAGAAAATCTGTATATTTTGTTATAAATCTAGTGTTTTTAGAACAAGATATCTTTCGTTTTATTTTTAAGTCAGTTTTTGTATACCAAATAATATACCAAAAAATAATTCCTCAATTTTTATTAAGATTTGACAATGAAAGTAGAACAATGTTAAACAAATCTGAACATGCCTTACAAATATTTCATGTTGTCCCATTTTCTAGGTTATAAAAACACTGAAAATAGATTTGTTTAAACTTGCATTTTTGACATATTAAGGGTTTTTAAAACAATTGGCAGATAGGATTTAACAAAAATATATTTCATTCATTTTTTGACATTTTCCAGATAGTACATGTTATTAAAACGTATAATTTTGTTTTACAAATTTTGCATTTTTCCACACTTTTTTTAGTTATTATTTTGAAAAACTTTAAAGATTAAGGATAAGAAAACTAAATTTTTAATACAATTGGTAAATGTTATTAACCATAATCGATATTTTGTTTCACATAAGTCTTGCATTTTTCACATTTACAAGTTTCTTAAAAACGTTGGGAGATATTACAATGCATTACCACATTTAACTAAACTGCACATTGTTTTTTTTAATTGCATTTTTTTCACATTTTACAGGTTGTTAAAAAATATTTTGTATATTATTAACATGTAAAAAAAGTCAAAATTAGTAAAAAACATACACACTGTGCAGTTTTTGAGGTTTTTTGAAAAAATTGGTATTATATTTACAAACATGTGCTTGTTTCAACCTTTGGTAGATAATTCATCGAAATCTTATGTTTGTTAGATAAATCGTGCAATTGTTTCCATTTTCAACAATTTTGGTATACATTATTAACGAAAGTGCATATTTTCTTACAAATATTGCGGGTTTTCTTGCATTCAATATTTTTACATAAAAATGTTGTTATAAATACATGCAATAATTACTAGCAACTTCGTGTTCACTCAATCATGCCTTCTCCACATTTACAAAGTGTAAAAAATTGTCAGATGTTAAAATAATTATACATAAATTTTTTATAAATCTTTCATCGCATACAATTTTAAGGTTTTCTGAAAAAATAAGAACACATGCATACTATTAACTTTAGTTAGTAATAGTTTAGTTAATTTTGGATTAATGTTGCATTGCTCACAATTTTTAGGAAAAAAATCCCTATATTATTTTGCCACAAAGGACCAACTCAGCCATGGCCACCCCACAATGCACCGCACAATGGTCCTCTCCCAGGGGCCCTTGCAAGCGACGACTATAATTAGGCTTGGGGTTGACTTATTCGCCAATATATTCGCAATCACGGCCATCACCCCAAAAAAGCGTCTAAAAACAGGCCCTTTTATTGGACCCCCAGCGCCCTCTACCTCGTTATAGCTCTGATAAAAACGCCCCAGGGCGCCCCTCCATCACGACAGGGGGCCCCTGGTGTCACGTGATCCCTATCGCTGCCCAACAGGGGGGCGTAATGAGCAGCGCTCCCTCGGCAGGGGGAGTAATTAAAGACGACAAACAACCTCATTACAGCGCTCCTGCCCCACAGAGTTCATGTTAATAAGACAATCATGAAGGATTTGCTGACTAATCGGGCCGTACTTTAGATCTAATCGCCCACCATATTTTCGCGGCAGGCGACATTAATTCGCCGAGTAGTTTTGGGGGCGGGGGGGGGGGCTCGGGGCCCCAGGGGCGATGACGTCAGGCCGCAACCGTCTGGATCGATGGCCAACGTGGTTTAAGCTCGCTTGTTTTGGTCTGAGGTAAGATGTGGAGAACGCGGTTGGCACCGGCTGGTCGTGCTGGTCAGTTTGACACCTTGGACGATACGGTTGTGTCGGACAATGGATGAGAAATGCAAGGAAATGAGTCACTTCCTGCCTAGAGGGGATCTGGAACGATATCAGCGCCACCATTTGGATCCTAGGAGAATTTGGAGGGTGCAGGCGACAGCGGCGAACCGCGCTGGTCAGTTTGACACCTTGGACGATTGGGTTCGGGAGAAAAATGAACGAGAAATACGTGAAACTGTGTCACTTCCTGTCTGAAATACTTTGGAAAATGAGGCTATTTAATATGGAAATACTGGGGACATTCACCGTTAAAAAGTAATATCAAGTAAAAACTCAGGCAGATACAGAAAATGCATCTTCGCAACAACATGTCGTGTAATCTTTCCTTTAGACAAACGTCGTGACAGTAAATGTCATGACCCTGAATGCCGTGAAACTTTATGTCAAGTCAAAACTCGCACATTGATGAGCACTGCATCATTCAGTATTCTTGATTATTTGATAGCAATATCTCAACATTCTTAAAAGAATTCATATTTAATGTCAACCATGGCAACGTGACATTTAATCACGTCTTCAAATACCATGACTTTTTTATGTCACACCCATTTAAAATTTTAAATATTTGTCCGCATCATGTTAACTTTTTTACAACAATTGTCGCATCATCTCGACTGAATGGTCGCATTGTCGTGACATCAGTTGCCATGACATTAAATGTCACGCCAAAACTCCAATGAATGTTCATTGCATGCTTCAGAATATTTGACAACAACACCGAAACATCCTTACAGCAATTCATATTGAATGTCAACCATGACCACACAGCATTTAATGTCACGACTTCAGGATGTTTGATTGTCGCATTGTCACGGCATCAGATGCCATGACTTCTACCTTAAGACCCATGAATTGTTCAGGATGTTTGATCGCATCATGTCAACATTCCTAAAAACAATTGTCGCATTGTCACGACATTAAATGCCATGTCAGTTAACGTCACCTCGAAACTCTACCATGCATGTTTACTGCATCTGAAGCCATCTTTGATAACATCAATTGTATCATCAAAGGCTTGGAAGTCAAGTTTGTAGCAAATAGCCCTAGGGAACATGCCGCTAATGTCGTGACAGTGCAAAGGGGCCTTAATGCGTCCCGCGACTCCTGGTGTCGGGTGACCCCAGCTCATTATTATCGCTTAATTAGAAGCGAAATAAAACGCCTGCTGGACATTGCATCTTGCCAATTACGCCGGATGGTCAGCCCAGGCTCCTCCGATGTCCAGTGTGTCGCGTATCAGCAGCGGCCATCGGCTGCTGGACACGCGAGAGGCGCTTAATTAGCATCGCGGTCACTTAATTACATTAAATGATATTAATGAGCGCTCTTTTCCAGCTTTAAGCGGCTTAATGATGATGAACTGCGAGATGATCTCGTTTAGCAAAACGTGTGTCCGTGCAATCAGCGCCATCTTGATGGCCGACGAGGAATTGGGATGCGTGGACAGAGACGAACAATAATACTGCTTCGACATGACATTAAGTGTCGCGGCATTTGAAGTCTTGACGATTTTAAGAATGTTGACATGAGGCCATGAAATATTCTGAGCAATGCGATGCAGTGATATTATTAACTGTCATGACATTTGACGTCGTGACTTTTAATGGCATGGCAGCAGGCTTGATTTTTGAAATCACCGTTGTTAGCGTGACTTTTGATGTCATGGCATTTGAAGTCGTGACTTTTAATGTCATGGCATTCGAAGTCATGACTTTCAATGGCATGGCATTTTAAAGCGCTACTTTTGAAATTATGGTATTTGAAGGGGTGACTTTTAAGTCATGACGGTGCGACAGTGGTTTTCAGAATGTTGACATGACACCATGAAATATTCTGAACGATGCCGTGATGTTAAATGACATGCTATTTGAAGTTTTGACTTTCAATATCGTGGCATTCCAGGCAGGACTTTAATGTCATGGCAATAGAAGGCGTGACTTAATGTCATGACATTTGTAGTAACATTAAATGGCACGCCATTTAAAGTCGTGACTTTAAATGTCACGACACTTAAGTCGTGACGATGCGACTATAGTTTTCAGAATGTTGCCAATATGTCATCATACATTCTTAATGATGTATGTAGATGCCGTAATCATGTCTGGGTAAGCTTTGACGTGACATTGAGTGTCATGGCATTTAAAGTCTTAACACTAATACATTTGTTATAAGAATGTTGACATGTCGCCACGCAATATTCCGAACGATGCAGTGACATTACATGGCACATAAAAGTCGTGACTTTCAATGTAACATTTGAAGTCGTGACTTCGAATGTCATAGAATTTCGATTCTTGAAAACGCACAGTGGTTTTAAGAATGTTGCCAAGATTTACAGGCGACCTTACAAGATCAATAATACTGTCAGTACTGACTTTCCATCAGTATTACTGACAGTATTTCACATCAATTCATCAGCATCACTCGTCCACAGCCACCACTCACCAATATTGAACCTTGAGCCACTACCATTATTACTGATATACATTTCAATGGTGTGAGTTCTAACAATTCACGTCAATCCATCAGTATTACTGACAGTATTCGATATCCATTTCAGTGATCTCCCATCAATATCGCTCTTCTGCAGCCGATATCGATCTTTGTTTCACAAAACGCACAAATCGGATGCTCAAATTATAAAGAACTTTTAGAAGCCATCTTGTTTCGCTTCCAGGGGTGCAAAAAAACGCCCAAATACCTCAGGTCTGGCGGCTAATTTTGGAGGCTAATAGGACCCATTACTTCCATTCCCCCCAAATTTGCCAGGCCTAACACGAGTGGGTGCCTTTGCCAGATGTCTGACAGTCTTTTGGCATCCGTTTCCGCCCCCCTCCCAGAAAAAAAAAACAGGCAGCAGATAATCAATTTCGAATTCGCCAAAAACCCTCTCACATATTTCTGTCAACGTCTGTGACATGAGTAATTAGCCTATTACTCACGCTGCTACAGCACCGACAAATTGGACATGTGGCATTCTGGCACCCTCTTCAGTGCAGGCAGATGAGCCCACTTCCGATTCTGCCAGATTAAAGAGAGGCAATTGGCACCGATGGCGATAAGGACCTGCTCAACTTCCGGTGTGTTTTTCTGCGCGGTTTGCCGGCGAAACTAGGCCGTGTTGGGTGTCAAACTGCGTGTCGTGACGTGACGCCCCTTGTGACGTGACGGAAGTGAACGTCACTTCCGCTCGGGTGATGTTAAATGCATTAACAATGAATCCCTTTCGTCGATTGCTTCAGGATGTAGCTCCAGGACACTTAACAGTAAACATGTTTTAGAATTTAACACAGCTATTCAGACCTATAAACCCCATCGTGTTAGGTATCAAACTGCGGGGCCACAAGCCGGAAATAACCGTCACTGATACCGGAATCAAGTGAGTGGAAATGAAATTAGAATGGGCCCTATGTATGGAACATGTGTAACATTTTTTTTTTTTTAAAAAGGCTTATAGTCAGCAGGATTAATTAAATTAAAGACTACTTACGTACATGTACAACACCCCCAGTCAATATTCAAACAAAGTATAGTAAACAGATTGGAAAAATTCATTCAAAAGCCCTACAGAACATACTAAAACTGGTCGCCCCAACATTCCCAACAACATTCTGCTAGGGTTGCAGACTCTGAAGTCCATCTCCAGGGCTGACCCTATCACAAAAACTAACAGGAAGGCCAACCTCAACCGGTACAATACCATTGAATATTTCAAAACGATGTTTTCAATCAAATTTTCATTCTACGTCATTCTACAGAATAACTTAAAGTGTCTTTGATCTTTCCGGATAAGACAACCCCTGCATTCCAAAGCTTTGATATCTTTTATGAGATGAGGGTCCCACACCTCACAAGCACTTGGATACACCCATATGGTCACTGCAACACACATCACATCGAATTGAGTATCGAAGTGTCTATGTGAGTATCGAAGTGTCTCTACTCACGTGGGACTTCCGGTGCACTTCGAGGGCAAAACACCCCGGATGTTGGGCGCAGAGAAATCCAAAACCAAGGCGCTCAGCAAATCACTTTTCTAATTTGTCTGAAATGCCTACCACTCCCCAAAAATAAGAAGGAACCTCAGGGTGTTATCACTGGTAGGTTTGCTGGTCCTAAATTCGGGAGGAAGGGGGTGCGAGAATGGCACTTGGGGTCGGGGGGCCGCCTCCTCGAAATTGGCACTCCGACTGACGCGTTTCGACACCCGTGGCAGGGGGCGCTGGGGTTGAAGTGTGAAGAAGATTTATGGGTCCGAATCCCGTTCTATTTTCGCGCCTTTGGGATGCCCGGGTAATCAGAGATGGCACACATGCCAACCACCCCACCCTGCCGAATTAGCACGCAGCCAAGCGCCACGAGGAGAACGGTGTGGTGTGGGCATTTCGAGAGACAAACGTGCCAAAACTACTGCACGCACCGTTCTGGAATTTTGCGGGGTGCTAAACGGGGTCCGCCGTTAGGTGCCACGGGCCAGAAATTCAGCGGGAGGGACTTATTTCCGGTTGAAATGGTTGAGGGACGCTGAGAATGTTGGCAGTTGGCCGTGGGAGACGCCATTTTGTTGAATTAAAATAACTAATTAGTCGTTGAATTTATTCAAATTGAGGCTGAACTTCGGCTTTATCTTGATCAGTAAAACGTCAGCATTTTTAAGAAAAAATTACGAAAAAAATTTCACAATAACACGTTTTTAGCTATTTATAAGAACAGATTCAATAAATGTATCGTAAATAATTTCATGTCACAAACATCTTTATATTAATAATTTTAAAGTTAAAACAAGCGCTAAAAAGATTAGTACAATCTAATCGTAGGCTATGTTTTTTGTGCAAACAATTCTGGAATTCAGTCGTTCTATTATTAGAAATACGTTAAATTCAAGAATGAATCACTTCTCATCCATTATACTCTATATAACTTTTAATCATATTTTATGAATGACAAAATTAGCCAATAACTTTTCAATCATATTTTTCCAGAAAAATCAATCAATCGTTTAGTTTTAATTATTTTAATCATATCTGTTTTAGAAAAACCAATCTAATATAAAATTTAACAAAATCTGACATACAGACTTTCAATTAATAAAACTTCAAGTCAATTTAGTTTTCATTAAAAACACCACTCCCTTGATTATTATAAATTTTATCCATTTTTATAATTGTGTCCAATCTAATATACTCTATGTAGCTTTTAATCATATTTTATGAATGACAAAATTAGCCAATAGCTTTTCAATCATATTTTTCCAGAAAAATCAATCAATCGTTTAGTTTTAATTATTTTAATCATGTCTGTTTTAGAAAAAAACAATCTAATGCAACATTTTACATAAAATCTGGCATTCAGACTTTCAATTAATAAAACTTCAAGTCAATTTAGTTGTCATTAAAAACACCACTCCCTTGATTATTATAAATTTTATCCATTTTTATAATTGTGTACAATCTATAAAAAAAATTACACAACACCCCCGTTATTTCCTTCGTTATTAATATTTTAGCTAAACTCAAGATTTTTGAAAAGCACAAAATCTTTCAGCTTCCCAAATGTTCAACTTAATCACTTTCTCATGCGGCCCCAAAACGACCAGCCAATTAGGACCGTTGACAGAAGGCCCTCCTTGCAGGGCTGCGAAGGTCATTGAGGACCTCCTCCCCCCCAAAACAAAGCGTCTTTTGTCGTTAGCTTTTCACATGGCAGTAATTAGTCCTTGAAAAAACAAAAATAGTTCTCCAAAAAAAATTGCTACAAAAAAAGTCCCCAAAAATGTTTTTCGAAAAACGCCTTTAGCGATTAGAGGGTGCGGCTTAATTAACGTCGCGCGAGGCAGTTTAGCGCCATTGTTGGTCCGATTGTTTTTCGCGAAATTTTTTTTGCGCAAAAAAAATCGCAATTAACATACCGGAAGCCGAGCCCGAAACTGGCCGCCGAATTCCTGCTTTTGCAATTAGTCGTAAGGGGAAAAGTCGGGCTCTAGCGAAGATCCCCAACTCCTTTTTCTCAAAAAAAAAAAAAATATATATATATATAACTGCGAAAAAATTACTAAAAAGTTTTCGCTCATTTTATTGAAAATGGCCTGGGAAATCAATACAATTTTATCAAAATACTGAGAAAAAAAAACTGCGAAAAAATTACTAAAAAGTTTTCGCTCATTTTATTGAAAATGGCCTGGGAAATCAATACGATTTTATCAAAATACTGATTTTAATAACTGCTCTATCAATGGATCGAAAATTAATAACCAAAGAAAGATTTAGAAAAAAAAATTAAACCACAAGTTAAAAATTGTTTGTAAATTTTCCTAAAAGTTTCAAATAACTGATTTAAAAAGGGCATAAATAAGGGTTAAATTTTGTCAAAATATTGGTTTTAGTTACGGGTTAACTTTCCTAACGATGTAAGAAGCATATTTCAAGGAGAAAAGTCCAAACCACAACTTATTTTAACTATCAAAGAAAACTTAACCACAATTTTCGTATATTATTCTAAAATATTCATACAATTTAATTACAATAGAAGGGAAAATAAAATAAAAATTATGCCTGAATACCGATTTTAAAAATCGGTTCGTGAAAATGATTTGAGAACAACAAACAAATTAAATAAAACTAAATTACAATTTCTTAAATTTCCTTAAATTTTCATACATTTTTCATGAAAATGGCGGGGGTAAGCAAGCAAAATATCGCAAAATTTGTGATTTTAATGTTAGGCTCACGAAGGTCTAAATCAGAGGGACATTCGTTAAAAGAATTTTAAACCACTTATAATTATATTCTGCACCTTTTCTTTAAATTTTCATATATTTTAAAGAAAATTTCATGCAATATCATGTCAAGTTTTGTCATAAACCAGGTTTTAATGATGGTTTTTACATTTATATCCTAATGAAGCATAGAAAAAGAAAAAAATTTGAATCAAATAAACCACAACTTAAATTTTCGTAAATAATGTCAAACTTGTCAAATATTGTCAAACTAATAATATTGATAATACTGTTAAAATACTGATTTTAAATATGAGTTCATAGATGAATATTTAAAGAAAATATTACCAATCAGAAGAACAGTTTTAAAACCATATTAAAATCATTTTCATCGATTTAAATGAGAATGGCAGGTCAATTTTTGTCAAACTATTATTTCGTAAATTTTCCTTAAAAATATATACAATTCAATCAAATATATACAAAAAATCAAGTACAATATTATCAAAATACTAATTTTAATTAGCAACTCATCATTGAATATATCAGGGCTATAGTAATTATTATTAAAAGAAATTAAAACCACGTTATAACATTTTCCAAAATTTTCTACAAAATTTAATTCACTTGTATTAAAAAATTCATTAAATATCAAGTTAAATTTTGCGAAAATACTCATTTTACTAATGAGCTTACCAATGCACATTTCTCGATAATTTTTAATAATCAGAGAAACCAGTTCAAAATAAACCAAACCACAAGTTATAATGTTTTTTCAAATTGTCTTCCTGCAATTTTCTCACATTTTAATGATGGCAGCATTAAATATGAGGTTACATTTTGTTAAAACGCCAATGTTTAATTATCCCAGCAAAAACAATTTCTAGAAAACAAACATTAATAGATGAAATCTTAATAAATAAGCGAAAATGTCCTCACATTTTCATACATTTTAATGAAAGTGACGTGGAATATAAGTCAAACTTTGTCAAAAACACTGACTTAAATCATGAGCTAATTATCCCAACGAAGCATATATATTTTTACAAACCAAGCGGATTTCGCGTGGAAGTGACGTGGAATATAAGTCAAACTTTGTCAAAAACACTGACTTAAATCATGAGCTAGTTATCCCAACGAAGTATATATATTTCTACAAATCAAGCGGATTTGAAGTCAAATTCAGTTAAAAAAGCCAAATTTTGTGTGTGCACAATTTCCTAAAAGAACAAAAACCGCAGGTATTTTGCAAAACCAATCGCAGGCATCTTCATGAAAACACACTGATTGTGGTTCTGATGCAAAAGGGGTTGAGAACCCAAAAAGTTGGCTGTCACCACCAGAGATTGTCTGGCAGACCGCAGAGGATTGCATCTGGTCTAAGTGGACATGCATAAACCAACAGGCATTAAGAATCCAGGGAATTTGCAGCCAGCACAAATAGTGAAATTTTAATGTCCCAATAATTGTTCCTTGCTGCGGCATTCAGACGTGAAAAGAAGCAACCATCCAGAATAAACTGTGGCTCGTCCATCACTGATCCGCTGGGGTCCCAAGTGTCATTACCTCTTCAAACAAACACTGATGGGAGCATTAGAGGAGAATCAACTGAACCCTGTTCTGTCCTCTGCACAAAGGACCTTCCCCACAACAGTCAAAGGGGACATGCGTCATCCGCAGAGGTCCTTGGGACCGTCCATAAAGACCTTGATGGGGGAAAACTCTACCAAGTGCATAAAGGTTGGTCGGTTAGGGAGCCTTCATAAATGACGTCACTTTTGAGAGGCGGAGGGGGAGGGAGCAGTATGGACCATACATTCCGAAGATGTAGTTTTCAAGCAATTGTTGAAGCAGTTCACAGATTACAGTAGGCCTATGGAATTTACATTCTGAAGATAAACCTTTTAAAACCCTGCAGCGGTCAAGATACAGAGTGTTGCTAGAGTCCAGAGGGATCCTCAAAACGTTATCAATGTCTTTATCAATTGCACACTAAGGATGTCAGTTAACTGAAGGGATACGAACTAGTGTGAGACAGTACACAGACTGCTGCTAAAAAGACAAATATTCAATGAAGAAAGTTGCATCTCTTCAATGTGCATATTTAAATTATATATTTATAACTTTTGATCTATTTACAAATTAATCTGTTCATAATGTCAGAAACGCAGTATAAAATGACTTCTAGTAAGAAAAACCACAACTATGAAAGATATGTTAAGATTAGGTTTTTTTTCTTGGCCACTTAATAGCCAAGTCTTGTCCAAATTGACTCAATAACATGTCACAAAAGGATATGAGTCATTCTGGTATGGCACATGAATTCAAGCTGTCCCAAACTCATCCAAAACATGTCCCCATGAAGTTCAAGCGATGTCCCTATGCCGTCTGTTTTCCAATGACATTATTGACGTCGAAATAATGGTCCAATGACTTCCAAATGATGTCTCAATGACATCCAAGTAATGTTCAAAGAATGCCCAATGTGTCCAAGTGATGTTGCAATGAAGTGCAAAGGATGTCCCTATGACGTCCGAAGTATCTTTTAAAGCTGTGCAAGACTGCAAGGGAATAAATG
>JAQIXS010004152.1:0-15932 GCA_034700785.1 Rossiulus vilnensis
ACTTGATTAAAAGTTCGAGTTAGCGTATTATTCTATTTATAGGAAGTCGAGTTATCGAGCTTTCACTGTATTATGAACGTAAAAAGCTTACAATCAACTCCCATCATTTTATTTAACACTATTGCAAATTATGCGACTTATGCCGGCTTATTAAATATAATGAATGAAGATGCAACATTTTAAAGTAAAGCAATGATAAAACAAGTGTTTTATTTTAAATTATGGCGTCATTTCACTAAAAATAAGAATAACGTAATTGAACCCGAAAAGGGTGCCCACCATGCGAAAAAATGTACAGTTTTGCTTATAATAGTCTTAAAAACCTTTATACGACCTCCGAAAACAATGTTCCTCTTATGTAAACCCCAAATATGGGCATTAAGGCTGCATAATGGTTTAATATTTTTTTGTCAAATAAACGGAATATTTTCAAATTATAAAAAATATTATAAAGAAATATATATAATCTATTGTTGTTAGTGGTTGTGTACACGGAGGTGGTTGAATTATCTTCAATAAACAAAGGCAGTCCATTTCTGCTACTTACCGTCAAAGCAATGCCCTGTCTTCCACCATTTTGATTCTCTTATATGTTTTCTCCATTGTCATCATTATCAATTGTCGTTTCGGGTTATTCTTTTCTGACACCGTTTCACATCGTCGTTTCGAATCTGTCTCTACTTCCGGGATTTTGGCTCTTCACCCTCAGTGGCCTGGGGTCTCAAGGATATCCATTTTTAAACTGCTCGAAGTCTGAACCCTAGGTCCAGTTTTCTTTTCTCTTTTGTTTTTTTTTATCGTTACTGTTTTCTTTCGACGTCTAACAAACAATCTCTTCTTTCTTTCTTTGCCATTTTTTTCTTTATAATCTTTTCTTGGGGTCTTTTCTTTCCATCTCTTCCAGATGCCTTTCATCCCTTATCCGTTGCTACGCCATCGTCGGTGATTTTTTTTTACTCAATATCTGGTCACAATCGTTCAATCAATCACGCACGTCTTGCCTCCTCTTCCATTCCTTGCCCTTTGTTTGCTTAAAGTGTAAACTTTCTACATTTCCATCTCCCCATTTCCTTTGTTTTACTACTAAAAATGAGCTTGTTTGCATTTGAACTCTTTGTTAGCCAAGAACTTGCCACTTCATTACCTCTCTTAACTTATGGAAAAAAAGTTCAGTGTTCAAAAAAGGACAATGAACATTATGAACTTTACAAAGAAAATGACAAAAGCCTTGCACCCTTTTAACTTGCATCCCTTATGAAAAAACTGACGTAAAAACGAGTGAAATACATGTTTCCATCACATTTCCCCCAAATAGCTGTAATGATTAGGTGCAAAGTCATGTTATTTGAAAGATATGAGTATGTTGAATGTTTCTGAATTTTGTGTGCAATACTTAACATGCCATTATACAGGCAGTACCATGCATCTTGTGACTAGTGATGATTGTTGGTCATACACATCTTTAACACGACATGCATGTTTTAGCACCAGCTCATCATATACGTGTTGGCATCATGTTGCTGACATGTAGCAAATATTAGCAACCAAGTTATCGTCACAATGTATTTCAAACACCATTTGAAAAAAAAACATGTATTAAAATCCAAATTGCTTGTATCAATTAAGCAATTTTATTTGGCAATTTAGGAAACTATCAAATATTTTGCAGATAAATTTAATAACAAATTTGTATATCAATTTTGTTTGCTAACCAATGTCTTTCATTAATTTAAAAAATACAGGGCTTTTAAAATTCATTACTGTGTAAAATATGTTAGGATGCTTTGTAGAAGCGAACAAGTTTTCATATCCTGGAGAATTCAATGATTGTTACATGACCTAATCTGTAGAAAACCAGAATGTAGATGGCGCTTGGGCTTTGCATAGGTTAAATTTCGTGAATTTTACGGTAACGTTTTTGCCAGAATAATCTCGGTTTTGCGGTTCCCCCAACGAGTTAAATGCGATGTCAATTTTTGGACCACTTTGAAATCACCCAAATGGAAAAACGTTCCTCATTAAACGAACAAAAACACAAAGGAAATCGACAGAAAAGCAATTTTATTGAGGAAGAAACGTCATCGATCGATAATAGAATCTGCCATAGCCTAAATCGTAAAAACACTTACGGTAAAATTCAATTTTAAACATTTTACAAGAATCCAGTACCTGGGATGAGAGCATTATTAGGAACATTTGTTATGGATTTTTATACTTTTACTCGAATTTATATATTTTAATCAGAAAATGTAATATCAACGCATTTGTCGTTATGAAAAGTTTTATAGAATTTTTGAGCACTTCAAAGTAAAATGAAAAATCAAATAAACGTTTAGAACTATTAAATTATTTTACCAAGTAGGTAAGAATATTGAAAATAAAACTAATGTGAGAATGTTTTTTAAATACCATAAAAGACTTAACTTTAAATGTTATCATTTTATTGCTTTTTAAGTAATTATCATGTCAAATGAAGTATCTTTAATATTAATGTTATCGTTTTAAACGGGCGCTAAAGAATGCGTGTATATTTAAATGCTTAGTTTTTTAATGTCTTACCTATTTTATTCAGAATAATATGGGAATAAATGATGCTTTTCAGCCTGTACAAAAATTAGTAAAGTAAATAACATTTTGTAAACTATGATAAATAAATGCATTTGTCATACAGGAAGTCTATAATTAATTAAAACCGATGTAACCTTAAAAGAATATACATTTATTAATTATGAATTAATAAAATTAATTGAATTTTTTGACATGCTTTGTATAATATTAGTTAAGAAAATTGCATTATTATCGTGATAGCAGAATAAATAATGCTTCCATAAGCCAAATATATCACGATGAAGTAATATGATAAAACAAAAGAGAAATAAATTGTATAAGGTTAGCTCTACTTTGAAGATAAGATTGAGTTTTTTTCTGGTGTTTTTTTTTAAAACTTGTTTCGTTTCATTTGCTGCATCCCTGTTTTGGTTAAAACACGTTCAATATATATGACAAAGAATCGGCCAATAGGGATTTCAAACTGGTGTGTTCGTGAAATTCATCTAACAAATTGATTGCGGCATTTCAAAATACAGTGTGTTTCAAAAAAGAAAGTTTACGTTCTAATTTACTTTCCATCAATATTAATGACTAAATGCTGTCAGAAAAAATATGCATTTCTTTTCACGTCATCTAATATGATAGAGAAACTTTTATAAAGCTTTATATTTCATCAAAAATACCGTATACCTTGTTTGATGTCGGTTTATTAATTATTAATAAACGTTTTGCCAAAACCGTTTAAAAAATTTAAAAATAAGCCTCCAACTCGGTAATTTAACTATTTCATTTGTGGTTACACTTATTCTCTTTCTAACAACATGTTGTTACGTGCAAAAAAAAGGGTTGGTGCATATTTAATTGAGAAATTAACCCTATTCATTAAACATTTCTAAAATAACGCAATGCGTTTCCGCCATTAACAATAGATTTGATCGATTGAAAAAGAAACGAGTGTATTAAATAACACTGAGATTATGTTCGGTCGATGATACGCGTTGCACGATCGATAACGAGCCATTAAATGCTCCATTTGTAAACGTTCCACTTTGGCGCCCATCCTAAGTAAACTCTGTGATTGCGAAAACATCGATAAGAAGGCTGCAGACTTATTTGCCATTATGAATTTGTCATCTTAATCATTATCAATCTTGAATTTCGAGATATCGTCACTCGTCTACTTAACACCGTAGTCTGAAAAGAAATGAAAACATTGCGGGTTATTTTAAGCATCGTTAAATTTCTTCTTGAAGTTATTTTCTTATTTCAATGTTTATATAGCCTATGTTTTATTTACGGCATACTTCATTTAAGTGTACTTGTATGAAGCATTCTTAATTCTTATAATTAATGCAAAAAAAAATTCATTTTGCGTTTATTTATGCTGCTCAAGCTAAATATTAATAACGTGTATCGAAATAAATATGCCAAAAATATTCCAGGTTGGTTTATTTGATATTAAAGTTAATTTCAAAACGCGTTACCATTTCATATAAAACACTGCACTGATATCCACAGGGTATGAAAATGCATTTTGCTTGACTGCCTGTTAATCTATTTTGAGCATTAAATGTAATGCCAGATATAACCTAAAATATTTATTTTGGCACTCGGTTTTAAGTTTTAGCTTGAGCAACATGAAAATCTACAAAATGCAATTACGACGTAAAATTTTAACATTAATTATGAATGTTAGATAATGCATTTCTCTGATATTACATTTAATATTCAAATTACTTTAAGATTTCGTATAAAAGTAGAATTTAATTATGGATTTTAATATGCATCCTGCACTTAGTTGTATATCAAAGAAGCTCCCTGACTTTGATGTAAACCCATTTTGCTTCACAACAGGCACTCTGACCTTTTTGTGGAGCTCGTTAGCTTTGCTACAAACTCTTTGGATTCGCAATGAAGCTCTTTAGCTTTACTGTAAAATTCTAAGGCTTTTCCATAAAACTATAGTTCCACAACAAAGCTTTAGCTTCACTTAAAGCTACTTGGCTTGACTGCAAAGCTGTTTAGCTCAAAGGCAATCTCTTTGGCTAAACACTGAAGCTGAAGTTAATTGGACACTTGTTCGATGAACCCATAATCACCCCAACGTGTAAACCAAACAGAATTCTGTTTTCAGAGAGCCCTCTGACCTAATTCTATATACCCTCTAGACGGCTACAATATCTGCATTTGCAATCACTTTTTGAGTTAAGCTATAGTCGGATTAACACAAGAATATACTAGGAATTCAAATGGGCCAATAGAAAGAAAGAGCCACTTGTGCAATTGATCTTTCCTGTCCCATGACTCATTATCCGTTGGTGGGCATTGGCGCCGATTAGCCGTGCATTTCTTTAAGAGGGAAGGCATGATCTATAAGCTGAATATTTCTGGTTGGTTAAGGATCAGTATATTCTTACGTTAATATAACTGTAGTTAACTTAACTTTTGTTTCAGTGCAAAAATCGTTAGCTGCACTGACAATCTATTTGACATATCTGCCAAGCTGTTTTACAGTTCTTTACATTCTTTGGCTTCACTGAATAGCTATTTGTCCTCCCTACTGAAGCTGTTGGGTTTATTTGGTAAATCATTTCAGTCCTTTTCTTTTGACCGTGTCAGGAATTGGTAGCAAAGCGAAGCTGGACCTGGGTTTGACTTCTGCGCATCGAGCACACGTTTCGATGTCAGGGTGAACACCCCCCCAGTGACCCTTGACCCTTGAGGATGTCTCTGGTCAGGAATAAATTTGCAATAATTAGGCGTTAACGCGTCGTTGCTCGGCTTAGGATGTCTCGATTTACGTCCGTTGTCGGCTCAACTTCGCAATAAATGGGCTTTGCTAAGGTGCTCGTTATTGTTGTCGATTTTCAGACGTTCTTTGCATTTTAATAGGACCGTTCTGGATTATGTGGGCCATAAAACGTTGTCTTCACTTGCCATCTACTGCTGCCTACAGTGGGTTCCATTCCCTTTTAACTTTTTCTACGCAGATGGTGCTGCTTAAAGAGGAACTCTGGTTCCTTTGCTTGCAATTCTACTGTAGATTCTGAAAATCAATCCTTCCTAATATTACTTCTTACAATGGATGACAAGTGGATGTCGGTGGTCAATTTTGCAAATTTTCCCTATGCAGAATTTGTCGTCTGCTAGGGTCTGAGTTATTTGTTATAATTTTGATGTTCCATTTATTTATACAAATTAAATAAACTGATGTCCATCTTCGGAGGTTTCACTGAGACGAAACCCATTTAGCTAATGGGTTTTCGAAGTATATTTACTATTTTTTTATTTATAAACTTATAAAAATAATTATAGGTTTTCAGAGAAGTCAGAGTAAAGCCAAAACTTAGATTAATGGACAACCAGTTCTACATCGGGAAAAAATTATCATTTATAATACGTCTTTGAAACAAAATTAGTATTGTTTTTTGCACATTGGCCATCCTATTGGGAATCAGCTAATAAGAATTTTTAATTGTAGTCATGGAAGTTAAGTTCTGGATTTTGTTGATGATTTAAAACTCCCAAGGTGCTCAACATTATTAAGGCAGCTCATTTATCACATTACTCATCACTCACTTTTCCGTTTATTTTGATGGAATTCCTGATTTTTTCCCCCCCTCATTATTTTTTGTTTGTTTTTTGAATGGACACAAATTCGTAAAAATCTAATTTGCATTTTTCGTGTCGAATGATTTTGAAAATACTGCAATTGCGAGTGAAGGATGCTTACGATTTTACGAAGAAATGCGATTCGTCTGTCAGGCTATGATATTGTATTTGGATAATAAAACGAAATGGAAAAAATATTATCTACGGTGATTTCGATTTTGGCAAATGCAGTTGTTTGGGGGAGGCCGTGTTTTTGGTTTTGAAATGTCAATAAAAACGAGTCCTGTATTTTATGATAAACGCCAAATTCAACGGAGTATGTGATTTTTCTTCACGAGAAACCGTTTCAGAAAATATCAATAAAAAGGAGGCAGAAAACTTAAGAGAAATGATGCAGTAGTTCGATCGAGACAATCGTAAATCTTCGACTCAATCCCTCAACTATCAATCAAAGCTTTCCAAAAAATATTTGGTGAAAATGCTTTTGCATTTGCTTAGAAAAAAAATCCGGTTTTCTAACATGGTTTTTATCTTTTTCGAAATATCAATCACCAGTTATTATTAACATTTCTTCAAAATGGAAGTTTTAAGATTTAGATTTAGATCGTGGTTGCTTTAGTATATACTGTATTTAAAATGAAATTAATATTCATATAGGTGAGTTTGCTTAACGTCCAATCATTTTCCTGTTTGTTGGCATTAAATAAATAATTTAGCATGGAGCCATCAAAGGTTAGCATAAATATTTCGTTATTCAATTAGCGGTTAACGTTTTCCACTTTTTTTCTTATTGAGTGATGTTTACACTGATCAGCAAAATCGTGCTAAAGTAGTTTTTTGCAATGCATGATGTTTGCTCTTAATTAAAATGTTGGCATTAATGTATTCAGAGTAGTGAATTACAAGAGAACGTAATTTGTGCTGCTTTCCAATTAAAACTTCTCGAAAAACGGCGAATAATAACAATAATAAAAAACTTATTGATTTAAGGAGATGCATAAAGCTCTCCATAAAACATTTTGCATTTATTAGGCAATATTTTGTGCAGTGAATGTTTTTGTATATTGTAAATAAACCCGTTTTATAAAAATGTTAGTTAAATATTATCGCTCAAAAAAGTTTTTAGTCTCAAAATTTGTTTTAAAATATTGCACTAAAAGTACAGTAGACAGTTTCTAAATACGCTGCATCAAAAATGTGATGGTTCTTTGAAATAGTATTTACGGTTTTACAGAATTAAAAAAGTATGGGAAGACTCCCAACATTTTTAAGTTTTTTTTAGAAATTTACAAAATGATAAAGATGTTTAGACAATTTCTTAGTATTTTTTGGCTTAAAAATACTTGGAAATCGTGTTTTTCTTAACCAAATCTAAGTTTTTTTTTAATAAAATGGTACAAATAGTGCAATAATTGAACGATTGTTTTTACTATTTTACAAGCTAAATTAAATTAATTTTAAAAATACAGACCTGGAAATCCTGGACCTGGAACCAGACCCGCAAGCTATTACAACATAACTTTAATAATGAGAATGCAACGGAATATATTCTACATTATTTGTTATATTTTTTTCTTAATTTATTATTCATTTTCTGAGGTTATCAAGTCCGTATTTTATTGCGAGATCAGCTTAGATATCGTGACATTAATTCCACAAAGTATTAAAATTACAAGTGTCTCCGTTGCAGACAATCTTAAAGGTTCACAATGGGGTGATGAGAAATGGACAAATATGAGCTTAAGCTAAGCTTATTTGTAATGGTCCAGTCTGACTAAATCCCTGAATACAAGTCTGGAGGGCATTTCCATCAACTTCTTAGTGGATCGGAGGAATTAATTAGTCACTGGAGTTATTGACCATTCACATGTTTAATCCCCATGTTTGCCAGCATATCAACTGCTTGACCATCTCTGACCATACTGACTCTTAATTGCAGTAAGACATTTTCGAGTGCTGAGTAGCAATTGGTCAGCATGCTGTGAGGTCAATTGCTTTTTGCTTAGAGTGAACATAAAACACAAGGAGTTTTGTCTTCATTTGAATTGTCTGTCCTCTTCACTTCCTTTATCAAGAAAAGATCAACTTTCCTTAGGTAACAATTTGTCAGATTAAGAAAACATTAGAGTACAGTGTGTCCAAAAACTATTCGCCTAATTTGAGGCGATTAAAAAAGCATTTGCATATGACTACAATTTCTTAGAATTGCGTTTACACAAGTAATTTACTCAATGTGGAATAAATGGGGAAACGCGAATGATTTCATAGCAATTGAGAGCATTTAGCTTAATTATATCTAATTATCCTTCGAGGAGTCTAGCGCATGATATACACAAGTCACCAGGGAATTATCCCTAATAACGTCACTTAAACGAAATTGCATTTCAAACGTCTCAAGAAAGCATTTAAAGATACTGTATGTTGTGGAGAAATTTTTCTTTAAAACTGACAAATGTTTTCATGTTTCAAATACATGCCTACATAAATTACGTAGGACACGTTCTAAATCTCATTAAAAATCACTTAAGTTGTTTGCTAAACATGAATAAATTGAAATTTTCTTTAATTTGAAACTAATATTCTATTACATTATTTTAAATGAGCAAAACAAAATGAAATAGCAACATTTTTGAATAGCATCAAGATTCACATGTTACCTAAATGCTTCCATACGCCTCAAATACAAATGAAATTCCACATATTTATTTAAGAAGATATCAGCTTTTATTATATTTTAGCCGTTTAAGGAAACATTATAGGCCGTAAAATTAAACATACATGAAACATATAGGCTGTTATAGCGAAGCTCCGAATAAAGAGTGGCTGTATAGCGAGGTGTGAGTGTACTTGTAACTTCGGTTTTTGTTATAGGCAATGCTCCTACCTAGTGTTAAGGTTTGTACTAGGGTAAATAATTAGTAGACACCCTGTATGGTAATTATTTACAATAAGATATGATAAGTAAATGAGCTCTTTAAATTTATTGAGTTGGTGGAGATAAAATGCCATACATGTATTTCACAAGAAAACGTTTAGATCCTACATCAAAAATTAATATATTCCGTGATTTTGAAATGTAATTATAAAGTCCACAATTGTATGTTGTAATTAATCTGATTTATTTTCCTATATCGGCTTAAAACGTGTATTGAAGTAATTTAACAATATCTTTGGCAATCTACTTGTAATCGCTCTCATAAATCCTACAAATAGTTCTTCAGAGGGTCATTGAAGAAAAAAGAAAATGTGAGAAATAAACGTAAGATTGCATTGAAGATGCATAATTAAACACATGAGACAAAATTGATGTCTGGAACGTCTTGTATTTTAGGTTTTCTGGTGAATTATTTAACCACAGAATTGTTTTCCTAGATACTTGTTTTCTCCTTAACTTAATAAAAATGTTCTAGAAAGCCACTCGATTCTTTGTGGAAGGAAGACGATAATTTTCAGTTTTGAAAAAAAAGGTGATTGCTTGTTTTTACTTATTGTTTTTACGTTAAAACTATTGTTAATATTTATACAGTAGACAATATTACATTTCTAAAATATCATAGCTAGGTTGATCAAAATTTTATAAGACGGATGCTTAGGTCTGACAATAATGTCTGGCAAAAAACGACGACGACTAAAATGACTAGACTTATTTTCATAAATTTTATAAATGCTCTGGTTTTAAGCTTTCAGGGCTTGTCTCGAATCTTTCTAGTAAACGCCAAGCTCCGAGATACATTTAAATATTAACAAAAACGTAAATGCTTTGCATATCTGTGTTGGAATCTTGAGGTCTCAAACCAGTCGTCCATTATAAATTCGCTAAAAGGTTGCCATGAAGCCAAAGATATGAAAAAATCACGATTTTTCTTTAAAATACTTAAAACCGTAACAGAATTTCAAATGTTTTTGTGAATTCCGAAACCTGTTAGGTTTTATATTTAAACATTAATAAAATATTATTTTGGCTAACACAGGGGTAGTTCACATACTAGTTTGGGCCACCCTGTGCTCCAATCTTGCACTTGGCATACAGTGCATGCAATTAGCTTTGTAAATAACAAAGTTCCTTTGTTTTAACTGATTCTGACGTAATACCAATGAAAACTTCGTTAAACTTTACGTAAGCTAAAGCTGCGATGATTTTTGAATTATCTTTTAAAAAGAGAACAGGTAGTCATGTGGAAAGATTATCTTTGCGAGTAATTCGCGAAAACCTAATTAAGGAAATAGAAAGTTATAATTATATTCGTCTAATGGACTTCGTTGCATCGTCATAAAACACGGATTCGCATGAAACTATCCCAATTAAAAAGACTTCATTCTTTAAAAGATAAATTTATTCCTCAATAAATGTAAAACAAGACGTGAGCATGCATATAACGATATTTATTGTGAGCATCAAACGTCTTAGAAAAATGGCACATACATGTACATGTATATCAGTAAACAGTCTACAGTGATTTTTATATATAATGGTAACAAATAGAATACTTTTTCAAGCTTTCTATGGTTTTTATGCAAATGTAAACTCAACCTTTCAGTGCAGTTAAGGTTGCTGTTGATGACAGATGTATTTGTTCAAATATTTAAATGTTTGATGTTTTGTTTTATATTCTGTAATATTGCTCATCGCATGGGAATCCCTTTTAAAATACGTTATGCCTTCTTAGATATCTTTAGATCAATCTGTTTGAAACTAATTTTTAAAAAATCATAAATGAATAATTTACAAATAAGTTACATTTTATCGTCGATAATATTATCTATGCATTAAAATAAACATCACGGGAAAAATAAGAATGTGCAGCTCATGTTATTTTTAGTTTTTCCAAGAAAATGAACTTAAAATTTGTCAGTTGTTTGTTTATTTATTTTACTTCATTCAATTCATGTTGGAGAGGATTTAAAGAGAATTAATCTTTTCGTTTGAATCATTATCATTTATAGTAGCATTGAATCAGTTATATGCAAATGTACTTATATCTGTTTGTTTTATCTGTCCTTCATTATAACAAATCCTTTTTCCCAAATATTGACATTTGAGAGATATCGTTTATCCATTTATTTTTATCCAAATGCAAGATCTGTTTCCACGGTGATATCTTTTAAACTCCTGAAAGTTGCATCCTGTCACAGACACACACATTTGCCTCAAATGCTCCCCTTGAGTCGAAAATTGTGCTACTCATTCCTATCTTACTTCTTTTTAAGTTCACTCTTGACACCTTTCAACTCATCCCCCAATCTGTTTGATTTAGATAACGTTATTGTCAGATACACACAACCTCTCAACTTGGTTACCCTTCAAACATTTTTGTTTGTAAGCATCTTGAATTTTTTTCAGTATTTTCCAGGTGTTGTTGACTCCATCGTAATTGAGTTGTCAAACTAGTAGTACTTGACGCGATCCTGGCATTGAAATTATTAAAATTTAATGCCAGATTGGTCAACAAGATTTGCCTATGCATGCATAACCTTCAGTTTTTTAATACAGAAAAAAAAACCTAACATATTACGAAATTAAATTAAACTTGAGAAGCAATAGATCGACTTAATTTCATTGATAATAGAGGGTGTCCATAAATTACCATATACAATGTTCTTGTTACAGACGTGAAATATCGTAAATAAATTTTTTGCTATGTGATAAGATACACAAATTTTAATTTTTATAATATTATCAATTATGCGTTTGCATGTACATTTAGGGTGATCAAAAACCATTAACGCTATCATACTGGTAAGCCGTATATAGTCTGCAACTTATAGAATGTCTTGTAAATAACTTTCCCCCTTGCAAAATTGTATACATTCATTATCATTATTATTATTATTATTGTCATCATCATCATCCTTATAATACAGAATATCAACAAGTTATTAAACTTCTAAGTTTAAATTACTGTATATGAAACTTCATAAATTAATAAATGACTTTTAAAGACTTCAATAACATTTTTTTTTAAAATTAGCATCAATGTCATTGATTTTGTGACCCATGGTTAATCTTTAGAAAGTTATTTTTCAAATATCAAAATTACCAGTATTTTGCAAAAGTTAATTTCTTAATGCTTTCGTATAAATTGCTCCTTTTTACTTATATATTACTATAAAACTAGTTTTAAATAACTGTTTTCCTAGATTGAATCAACAAGACTTAATCAGATCAGAACTAGAATATATTGTGATAAAAGAAATCAAGAAATCAAAGAAAGAAAGACTGTGTTATTCGCTTGCACGCCCTGTATATGAGCCAATTTCCTTCTCCTCTAAATTTCATTTGCAAATTTCCTAATTTAACAATTTCCACAACAGACTTCGTTTTTTTTTCTTTTGTGCTTTCACCCTCATCCGTTGTAACCTTCCGCCATTTTCTCTAAGAGTCCATAACGGTTACCGGATGATGTTCCGTTGAAATGACAAGTTTTATCTTCGCAACCTGTCTTTTATTAGTCGTTCATTAAATTGCTCCTCGTATTTTTTCTCGCTAGTTTTCATTTCATGGCATAATTTAATGGCTTTGAAATGTTTATTAGCCTAGTTTTATCAAAGTCTGAATCAAAAGACTTTTTTTATTGATTTTGCTCGCGCTGTCTGGGGATTTGAAGAGAAAATTCCCGCAAAATCTCTGTGGTAAAATAAACAGCGTAGGCAAAGATGTTAATGACATTTTTTTGGCAACTTTTTTGCAGCTTTCAAAAATTGGTTCTTGTGTTTTACTGGTCTCCATTTCGCTGTGTCAGCAGGTGGGTCTGTGAAAATTGACACCAAAAACCGGAAATTTGATTTTTTTTTCTCCCCCGCAAATTTCGAGAAATAGCACAGACACCATGAAAACGCGAAATTTAAAATCTAAAAATCTTGTCTAATAAAGTAATAAATAGAATGTCAAATAAATAGTAAAATTATTAATAAATATGTAAATTATGTAAAAAGAATTCCAGTTTAAAGTTTAAAATTGAGGAAATGATAATAAGATTTTTAAAAACTTGCATTTTAAGTTGACTATAAAAATCGAATAAATTAAATGGAATACCAGTGTGTCATTTAGGTCCTTGGTTTCATTAAAATTCAGTGATTTGGCAGTTTAGAATTATAGCAGATGTACATGTATTTAATCCCAAAAAATACTAGAAATGTAATGCCTATTGTTTAAAATCAATTTTTTTATTTATTTGTCATACGTAACTTTGTTAAAATTTAATAAACTTTAGCTGATTTTCAAATCTTGTTTCTAAAAATATTTCGTTTCAGGTTCTCTTTATAAAACCCACTGAATAATTCTTGTATTTTTAATTAAAATTGAAACATTTTTTTAATGAAAAGACGCTTTGCTTTTTTAAAAATGTACTTGATAATTTGAAGATGTGTTTGATTTGTCTGCATACTTATATTACTTGTTATTCTTAAATTGCGAGTATTTCATAATTTGTCTTCTGAGAAAATGTAATCATTTCTGCTTTTGTTGTGAACACTTTTTATGCATATAAAAAAGTAAACATCTGTCAATTTTTTTTTTCGATTCCTATTCTTTATTTTTAACCAAGATGAGCAGCTGATATTTCTAAAAGAATTTTGCTGACAACATTAATACACATAGAATATAACTGAAGAATTATATTAGGCTTAACACTGGCACAATATCAAAGTATTTTCGGAAATATTGATTCACACGTGTTCATATTTTACTCATTTGCCGAGAAATGTCAGTAAATTATTGATTTTCAGTTCCACCCGGGATTAACTGATGTGTTGTCTTGAACTCACCTGAGTAACACGCCGTGTTAACACGTTGCGAGGGCCGTTCAAAAAAGAAATTCATTTCGAAGATTATTCGCAAAACATTATTCCATCAAATGTGAGTTTTGTATACATTAGTCTTAGCAAAGATAATTCATCCGAGCTTTGTTTTGTTTTTTAAATTCTGTATCCTGATTGCGTGCTCTCCTTTGAGACTTAATTATTTCCATGACTTAATTATCTTAATTATCGTGCATTCGTCTCATCGAGTAATTAACTTAATTAAAAGTTAGGCTTGATATCATTACTTGCATTAAAAGAGCTTTGCGCAATTAATGTGCTAAACGTTGATAAATTCACAAAGTTCACATTCATGGTGCTGACTTTACAGAGCAACAGAGCAACAGCATCCATTTTCAAACTATGTTTCTAAATGGAACGGTCATTTTCGAATTAAAATTCACACTACAACTGCAATTGAACGTCAATTTTTAATTGCAGCTAATATGGCACGCCCTTTTTGCAATCCAAATTATACAGCTGGCATTACACTAATTAGTGTTAATTACTGGCAGTAATATAGGGTACCCACTGACCTCAATAGTTGCATGGAAAAGGCAGGAACATTTCACATTTTCCCCGCAAAATTCAGGAAAGTTTGCATCGGATAAAATACTTACGTTCTCTTTTCATCACGCCTCATCAAAGAGGGCAGCTTGTTTAAATTAAAGAATGACTGGTTCAGCTTAAATAAGCTAAATAACTTTAATGAAACTAGATTGCAAGATGACAGTATGATGACATTGTTGTTTTTAAGAATGTATGAATAGAATAGAACATCCATTAGTAAATTCGAATTTCTCCAAGCACGCGCCTAATGACGTCATCAGCTGTGCACATGCCATTCTCGTGGCGTAAAGAAATTCGCCACAAAGTATCTAGTCACACTTATGAAATTATAGAAAATTCCCTTATTTTCCATAGTACGCCTCAAAAATTTGAAATAATAAATAGTCCATTACAAATGAAACCATTGTTTAAACTTGTGTGATTTACGTATTGCGAAAGATATATTTTATCATTAATCCATTAACCTGAATCCGGCAGTGCAGGGTCAGCGACGTCCACTGCCTGCTGATTATAGTCGATTATTTTATGAGATGATGGGATTAAAAAGGAATTTTCTATTGTTTTCAATAGAGTTGTTTGATAGGCTGGCCCATATAGCGCCCATTGACGAACTGCTATTTATTGTGGACGTATATCTCGTCATTTAATGAAAATGTCAAAGAACTACCTTTTTCCATTTCATCCCATTTCAAAACAAAACATAGTTCCAACTTCGGTCCACAGTTTGGCTTTATTCAATGCACTTACATAAACATAATATAACATAAATATTTTCGCGATAAAAATGGAAAAAAAAAAAGGAAATGCTGATCGAGACGATAAAGAACTCATGATTTAGCAGATGCAAAACCGGCGTCAAACAATCGTTTTCCGCCGTAGCATGGCCGCTCTCTATAGAAAATAATGGCAGACGTTTTTTCGGTCGCGACTAAGAATCGCTCCCTCGAGCGTTCGAAACGTGGCCGCCCCCATTAGACATCATGGAACGCGATTTTGCGTCGTTGAAGACGTCACGACAAAAACGCCTAGCGTGTCCTAGGCCTAGCGTTGCTTTCGCGTGTCGCTAATACGCTTTTACGTCGCTAATCTCGTTAAAAGTCGGTCTTCGATCGCTAATTAAGCTCTAATTGGAGTGAAATCGCCGCTGTAAGTAAATATTTTCGACCCAAAAAGGTGAGGTTGTAGTTGTTTAGAATACGAGCGTAAGCCTAACGGACTGAAATCGAACGTCATTGACACCGCCATTTTTTTATAATTCGTACATGACCCTATTACACAAAACTCCTAAAAATATTTTCCACAAGTCATATGTGTATGACTTTGTAAAATATGGACTTATAGAATGGTGTTCCACAAACAATTTCTTACAGGTGACATCGTGAAAGTACGACGTGTAACTTTCA
>JAQIXS010004153.1:0-15931 GCA_034700785.1 Rossiulus vilnensis
TGGCCGCAATTATGGATATTTTTAAGGAGGCTGGCGGGCCGCACAAAAACAGTCCGCGGGCCGCATGTTGGTCACCATTGGTCTAGTACATAGGAATGTATTAATCTTACACATGACATTGATGACATTGAACATGGCATATGCATAGTTCACTGATAAAAAAACTATATTCGAAGGCAGGTTCTTTTCAATTATTATCTGTCTATAGGGAGACATCACAAGTCAGGATAAAATAACAATTTTAACCTGAGAAAGTCAGGAGATTTTACTTCACTAAAGCTATGGGAACCGTTTTAGATCTACGAAATGTGTCAAGGTTTGAAATATTTTTTTTACCCGAAAATGGAACAAATGTTAAGGTAAAATAGACGGATAGCAAATGAAACATCCCGCCGGTATATTATTGGTACCGTGAAATATTTAGATGTTTGTGACAAAATTGAGTGAAATTACGCCAGTTTTTAGCGATACCTAATGTATATGCATGTACATATACTGTACATGTACATGTATATGAAAGGAAAAATTGTCCAAGATGCAAAAAAAATGTCCTCGCAAATACATGCTATTATCTTACTGGTGCCATCAATAAAAACGTTCTTTTCCCCACCGTTGTTACTTTCTATGATTCTCAATGCCAGCAGGTCTCCGGGTATAATTATGATAATTGATAGTCGAGGTCATTTCACAGGTTTTTGACGTACCCATTGGCGTGAATTGGAACATTATGAGAATTTCGCCAAATTTGTAAGAAGATAAAGAAGAGCCTGAACTTGTCTGTCTATAGGACACTGTACACTTTGTGCGGCATTGTTTGTCTCTTCATTACAAATGAAAATCTTTCGTATAATCTAAAATACATCGAAAAATATTAATAGATATTCAAGAACGTGTTTTCTCGATACAAAAACCAGTATTTTGTAGTGGTGAAACGGCACTATTTGCGCTGGTTATGACATGCTGTTATCTTCGCTATGGGAAAACTTTACAAGGTCAATGGGCTTGCTAATTTACGTTGAAAGTTCAACACCCTGCAAAATCTATGCACGGATTGCCTCATTTTATTATTTCGTAATTCAAAGGTGAATGCAATAATTATTGGTCTGTCACCAGGGGTACTGGTATTTAATTGCTAGAGCGATAGCAGAACGAGTTGAGTATTCCTGACATTTACCACCTTAAATTCCATTGTGTAATTCTCTTTTTTGAATTCACTAGTTCTAGAGTGAAATGTATTAATTAAATCGCTTACCTGAGCTCATTATTACAAGCAAGAATGAAACCAGCATGTACAGTTTTGTCATTGTGAGATATCCTTAAATGCGAACCCCAAAAAGGCCTCGTTAATTTTAGCAACTACTCGACGCACGAACTCTCTCTGCTTGTGAACTGTGGTGGGGTAGGAATTCGTACCCTAAAGCAGAATCAATCGCCTAAGCCAACCATTATTACTGCAGGTAAAACCAGTTTCAATAACATCAAATATCCTTGGAATGAACAAAAACTACCTTGACAACAAACTGACTAATTCATCTACAGGAAAGAAGGAAGCGTGACTGTGCAATGCAGAAATCAAAAGTGTCTGAATCCATTCAGTGGGCATTTAAGTTAATTGACAATATTCATGGGGGGTGGAGGCGAATGTGGGTTGAAGTAGAAACTGTAGAATAATAAGCACATGCGTATATCTGAACTAGTTTATGGAAAATATTAATCGTGCAGTACGTGATTATAAACTTCATGCAAATGTGACATTGATGGCCAAACGTATACATGTAGTACTTTGCGGAGCGTGACATACTTGCATATCCTTGATATTTACATTTTCTTTTCTCCTTATGAAGGGGACACATATCGTGACTTTGAATTTATTTGAATGACATGTGCAGTTAAGTAAAACGTAAATCTCTGTGAATTTTCTTAATGCCCTAAATCTGTTAATAGTTCATTTTTTTTTACATAAAAACGTTAAGTTGGATGACTACAACTAATGCGGAAATGAACAAGAAAAATTAGAATGACATTTGCTTTCTGCTTCAATTCCACCAGAATGCATGGTTTGGGGTTTTCCATATCATGTAGTATTTTAATTAGTCTTGGAATGTTTTAAAAAGCCAATATGTGGCTTGTGCGAAATACAGCTGTATTTAAACACAATAAAATGTAGTTATCCTTCCCCTTATCAATAAACCCCCAAATAAATAACTGGTAAAATAAACCAAACTCATGATTGTGTTCTCAACAGATTCTTCAAAGGAAAATGCAGGGGACAAGCTCTTCATGAAACAATGACAAAATAGTTAGCCATGTTTATAAATCCTTCAAGCAGGATTTATGGCTGAAAACTATGGACTTGGTTGCATTGATGGGAAGCAAGATTCCCCAGCTGTTTGGGATTTCTTAAATAGTGATTGGCTATTCTTTGCTATCAAAATACTAAGGAGATGGATACTTTTTTCGTTTCCAAGTATCTGCACAGTATTAGTTAATGATTGTTTTGAACGGTCAATCTAAATAATGCTTATATTGGAACAACAGGAAATGCCGATTACCACTTTTCTGTTATCCAATTCTGCTGCTACCGAATTATTTCTCATTAATCCTTGTGTAACTCATTAATTTAACTATGAGCCTTTTCTATAAGAATTATTTACTGCTCCGTTTTTTGGATCATGCACCCATTACCCCATCTGCAGACACCCAATGTTCAGACTGTAGTTTGTCAAAACGAGATTTTGCAAGTGGCTTTTACTGGGACTAATTCAAAATGATATTGACACGTGTTAACATGTTTATTTCCTCGAATATATACAACCAATATCGCACATTAGATACAAGTAAATTTAAAAAAAATAAAACCATGTTCAAACTTCTCTTGAACTTCAATTGTTGCATCAACGCCAGTCTAAGCTTGAAAATTGTCTACAAAGTATCGTTTTTCTGGCAAGATATGGATGCTTAACTGGCAGTTAGGATGACGTCATGTACTGGGTGTTGATTCGCCATCTTCAATCTCAATCCTAAGATGTCCTTCAGGAAGCTTGACAGTATGTAAAACAGCATCGTGAATAGTTGGAAATATGTTTTTCTCCAATTTCGAGTAGAAAATCGATTTTTCCAGCTTTCCCATCACTTTATCTGCAAGTAAATTACGAACAGGTTTCATGAACGTTCATTCCACCATTTTAGGATGAAATCGGCTTCATATCCAAGCAACTTCATGCAAATACGAGCCATACTTCCTAGAAATTTCAAGCATATTGTCCTATATTAAGTGTCATATTCGATTTTTATAATGACCAACAAAAAAACTGAATGCAATACATGCTAAAATCGGATCAAAGCTTAGTTATTAAGGCATGAGCATGCTTTGGGATTAGATTTGCACCACTTATTAAAGGCTCATCTACACAACATTTAACATTTCTGGAGGTTTTTTTTAATCTAAACAGAGATTTTAACCTAACAGCGGACTGTTTCTTGATAACTCTGCATATGAATTGTGCAGTGTAGATGAGGCTTTAGCCCACTCCAATCTTGGTTTTACATCATTGCGTTATCTGGTCACTCTGGGTTCTTTACGTTTTTACAACTTACTTGTGATCCAGTTGTTACCATTTGAGCATTGCAGTGTTGCAAGAAAAACCAATTTCATAATTATTTTCAGTATTTTATGGCTAGACTAACGTTGTTCAAATAACACATTGAGAGCGTGTGATGTTGTGGAGACTGCAGACGATTCGCTATGGAGTTGTCCGGCAATTCAACCGAGTCCACCCAACAAAACTGCTAACCAAGTCGACACAATCAAACTCATTGCGGTTCATGGTGTAACAAACAATGACTGAGATTAGCTACGACTGGTTGTGTTGTCTGCGCTACATTCACACCAGAGTTGAAAACTATTCGCTCAAGAACATTGGATAACAAATGTACCAAGAATGCGCATAGCTATGCCGAGCATTAAATCAAAGCTCGGTCAAGCCCATGTTCACTCTTAGTCAGGAAAACCCTGAACTCTTCAGCATGCTGAATAGTACAAATGTTTTAGTCTGCCTTCTCGAACACTTGTCAAACATTCACAAGACATTAAGCACGCATGAACTCACCTCTGCATCCGGCCAAGCACAACTGCACATCGATCTTCTCGTATTCTTGATAAATCTACACAAATAAGCATACGAATACATTGTAGATATGCCAGTTCCAGGTTCAACAAAGTAATAAATGCGAAGAACATAACGAACCTGGTTGATCATGGATAAAGCTGGAGAGTCCACAAAGCTGACCGCCGAACAGTCGATGATGATGGATTGAATTGTGCCATAAATCGGGGGCTTAGGAAGTCGTGAAGTGCCATCAGCAGTGCTTTGGGTTTCAAAGATGTCCGTGAAAAATTCGCCTTCACAAGCTGTTCGAATCGTGACAGTGCTGGCAGTAACATTGTTGCTGTTTGTGCTACTGTTGTTGATGGCAGTAGCATTTCCATTCTGAAGAAGGGCCAACAAATAAACTATTAGTTATAATGTTAACACTGAATTGAATCTTGTTGTAATGCGACGTTCGAAAATGAAAGTTTCCATTTGTGCAGACGTTTTGCGTTGTAGCAGCAATTTTATCTTTTAAGGATATTTTATATTTGTACCGCATTGTCTAGCTTGCGTTGCTCCTTTAGCCGTTTGTCTTCCAATTTCTTCGCTGCCTTTTCTTGCTTCTGCAGCCTGGCCAACACGGTCCTGCAATGATAGGTTGCATTAAAATTATGTACTAATTAAGATTTAAGAAGCATTCATTCAGCTTTACGTTGTAGGATTAACTTACAGGGGGCTAAACACGAGTTTGTACAGTTTCTGCCGGAAGTATTCCACGTTAGCGAAGTACAGCGCTCCACCAAAATGAATGATCTTGATTCCTCTTATTTCTCTTGGCTAGACAGCGTTAACGGGTGTCAAGTTAGTTATGATATTTAGTTGTTTATCGAAAAATTTTAGTTGGTTAAGAAGCACCCATTTACCGCTTGGTATTTCTGAATGTCCAAGTAGGTTTCAGTATTTGGCACGTTGCCAAGTAGGGTTGTGTAGGGGCTGAAATAGGATATTGAAATTAGTTCTGATAGTTTATAAAATATGGAAAACTTGAACTCGCATCCTGAGCTATGCCTTACCGCTGAGCCCTGAACAGAAAAACTATCAACAAGAAACCCAGGGAAACGATCAGGCCATAATCAACGTCGCATAATACAACCGCCCAAAATGTTACGATCCAGATGATCTGATAAAATTAGAAAGTTTGAATAATTACATCATCGCGCAAAGTTACATTTCATGTGAGTGTTAAGGACTAATACTTACGGCATCCATTTTTGATACTTTCCACGCAGCGATACAGTCCCTTACTTGATAGAATAGTTTGCGCAAAGCAACAACGATAATCCCGGAAAGGACACACTGAAAACAGATCAAATTTTAGAAAGGAAAAGGCTTTACAATAATCGACCGAATGTGGCCTAATGTTAAACTTACAATGGGAATGGGTTCAAAACATGGTCCCAGAAACAGCAAGGCAATTCCTACCAAAACTAAGGCCACCACACTGCAAAGCTAGAACATTAAATATTGGGAGAAAAATATGCTCTTAATCTTGGATAGAAGGTATATATCATGTGGAAGCTATCAAATACATGTCAAGTTGTAGAAACCTGTGTTTTTGAACCAGAGTTGACTTGGACTGTGCTGCGAGAAAGGGAGGCGCAACATGGAAAGCAGCAGAAAAACGAAGAAAACAAATTTGCACAGCCATAAGCAAACAATTCCTAGTCAAGAAAAAAAAAACGCTTAGTAACGAACACGAATAATAGTCACGATATATTATTTACGATTTCTTCCAATAATACCTGATTAGGATCGATATCATAAGCCCCTCTTTTTGCAAAAATGATTGCCAAAGAAACGCATATGCAGAAAGATACAATGGACACTGAGAACGCTCCGCCGATCACGTTTTGCATTAAATCGAAACGTGGAAGTTCTGGCGCTGGAAGGCTGAAATAAGGGTAAAGATTAAGTTTTTTTCCAAATTAAATGTCGGAAAATTCTATGCTATATTTACCCAACAGGGATGTGGTGAACGATGGCTACACCATAGTCTTCATGTAGTTTAAGGAAGTAAGATGCTAGCGTGGTAGTCACAACCTAGAAAATATAACATTCAAAAATGGATTAAAAAAGGTGCCACCCGGGGTATTACTGTCCAAGGTCTCTTGGGGCCAATTTGCTATTTAAAGTCCCTTAAAAACAGAGTTTAAAATAGCAATCTGACTGATGGACCCCATAAATCTCTTAAAAGTCCAGATCTCTGATTGAGAAACAATCAAAAGGGTATAATTCCTTAAACTCTGTTGGAATGACCATTGCCCTAAGCCCTTAACCACATGCATTGTTCATAGACTTTACTACTTTACCTACTTTGAAGTGCTGTAGGGCAAATGGTCACAAGGGTCGGTTGCACCAACAAGCGTTAAGCAAAACCAAAGGAAAGCATTTCACCACAGCAGGTTAGCAGTTAACCATGGGTTAACCTAAGGTTTGTAATATCAGGTAATTTTCCCATTATTGCTATCTGCAACAGGTTATCTCCTGTGTTAAAAATCCCTATGGTACAATGATGAAACAAAAACCTACTAACCCTTAAATTAACTTGTGGTTATAGATTACCCCAGGTTATCTAACCTTTCAGTTAACCTACAATAGTGCAACCGGCCCTTTATGGAGTGATTGTTAAAGCTCTATTGTTTTTTTCCACATTTAGGTTTTTAAGAACTTCGCCTATGCATATTTAATAATAAAGTTAAATTGTTTACCCTACAATTATGATCTAGTTGCAGTTATATGTAACCCTGATGACACTTTACTACATGCGGACAACTATTTAAAAAATAAAACTTACCACAATCAGTTCAATCGGAACGGGCATGACAAGTTTGTGCTGATATTTTGCGTTGACCTGGTCGGTCACGATGACCAAAAGCACGATAACGCAAGCGGATATTGCCAGAGTAATCAGATTCGTATGGGTAATGTTCGTAAAAATATCTATGTAGATCTACAAATGAGGCGTAAGTTTTAATTAGTAACAAAATCAGTTTTACAAGCTTTGAACTAATCCAGTGAAGATGGCAACTTACATAGATTATTCCAAGAAGACCTCTGAAATTGCCGACGTGAATTCCAAGAAGGTATTTGATTTGGCTGGTAAAAACGTGAACAGCAGCACCAGTGGTGAAGCCACTGACCAAATTCTCTGACAGATACACAGAAAGTGATCCCAGCTGCACAAAGGAAAGCAGAAGCTGCAAGAATATTGAGTAAAGAATTTAGCAGACGCACGCATTTTTAATAAGGCCTAGCGCCCAGGCTGATATTTTTATGGAAACATCGTGAATGCGGAAATGGCTATTCAAGAACACGTGGTTTAATGTACCTGAATCACTCCAACCATAAACGCTATGGCGACGGCCACGTACACTTTCTCAGTTTCCAATTCAGCTCTGGGATTCGGCGTTGTTGTGGTGGGTGCCATTGTTGAGATGGTCATGTTCCAAGGAGTCGTGGTCATGAGCGGTGCCATTGTTGTCACATCACCGGCATGCACACTGTGCAGGTAGTTGTTCACGATATTAGCCGTCATTAAACTGATTACCGAAAAAGTACCTTTGTTTTGGAAAGAAAAAAAATTAGATTATCTAACTTGGAAATTACTTGAAAATTTCAAAATTTGCGGTTAGCGTGAATTGCTTTACCCTGAGATAGATGTCGGGATGTCCCAAAGATGAAGTACATCATAACAGCGAAAAAGGAAACGTACAAGCCCATGACTGGTGGCATGTCTGCCAACAAAGCGTATCCCATGCCTGTAGGCGAATTTGCAAAAATTAGCAACACGATGCCATTTCACAAATATGTAAATTTTTTGGAAGCAAGCACTAACCTTGGGGAATTTGCATAATTCCAACTGTTAAACCTCCTAAGATGTCGCTTATTAAGTTCGCCTTTATGTCGTACCTCGGTATCCAATACAAAATGGGAATTTTTCGCTGAATTGCTCTCCATACTTTTTGGCCTGAGCAACTACATTGCTTCTTGCAATACTGGCCAACTTTATTGATGATATCTGTAAAAAAGCAGAATAATTTATGATCTGTACGCAGCAACGATTTTAATGTGACTATTTGTTGAGCTTTTTTTTCGCAATTTTATAAGAAAGCATTTGCACGTGTTCTTTCATATACAACATTACTTTTTTTGCAAAACTCCACGTGACAATTTGAACATTGTTAAATATTACTTGAGCTTTTTTTTTCGCAATTTTATAAGAAAGCATTTGCACGTGTTCTTTCACATAAAACATTACTTTTTTTTGCAAAACTCCACGTGACAATTTGAACATTGTTAAATATTACTTCATGAAAAAATAATGTCCAATATACGCTTGTTACCAATTGATCGTGGAAGATATACCACAGTTTTCAGCATGAAAAAATTATAACCGATTCGATAATTTTCATGTTTCATTGTGAAGAAATCGCTATTTCAGTTGCTTTGATTAGCAAATAAACGTGTACACTTACTTTCTCTTGGAGGCTTTGTGTGTTCCTGGTAAAATTCTTTAAAATGCTTCTGCTGAAGAACTGGTCGGTCCAGATTCGTTTTCATTGCATCAGGAGCTGGTAAAATGTCTCCATCTGCAGTATATGGATATCTCTTCATTTCTGCTAGAATGTCTTCTGGATTTTCACTATACACGAAGCCTGGTATAACAGAAAAAGGCATTCTAAATATTCGAATGGCTATATTTCTACCAGTCTGGGCTCTAGCTACTAGGGCTCTGCTGTGAACAGTATAGGGCGAGAATGGAGCAAATAATGCGAGAAGTTCTATTTCTACTTGGTATTTATCTACTCAAGGTATGTCCCCTGGCCCTTTAAAGGTTGGACTTTGGACTGTGCACATGGTTTTGTTCTTTTGTCAAATGACCTAAGGGCCTCATGGCATGTTCATGTTTTCATGCACCACTGATTGCTAAATTGTCATTTCTGGTGATCTCCAAGAAACAGGACCTATTTTTGGTAAAGTCGCGCCAGCTGCACTTAATCTCTTTGCCTGCAACCATCCATTTTGCTAATTAAATCCATTGGGACCATTTTCTAACAATGATAGCGGAAAGGTTTGCCCCGCTTTCTTGTCCAATCAAATTCTAAATTTTCTAATGCGAAGGGGGGAAATATTACCTTCAATTTAATTTTCAAGGCAAGTTTTGTGATTATAAAATCAAGAATGTTCAATATGAATTCATTCTTCTCTTACTGTATAGAGCGATTAGGTTAAAATAAATGCAACATGATTTTTATATACAGTGTATAAGCTTGAATTTCGGCACTCCTATTTCTCAAACTAAACGTGCTGAATGTTCGTCTTCACTTGGGTAATTAATACTACGATATTTTAATTAATTTAATTTAATAAAAGATTATGTAGATACGATTCTGAATTTTACAATTGCTAAATGGTGAGATTCAATTATTGCCGCAGTAGGCAGCGTAATATATTTATAAATTAATTAATTAACAATTTGTAAAAATAAATGCTAGCTATCTGATACGGATTGTGCCGATAAATAATAAAACTCGTTTGGAGACTTCAATTTTTTTGTTTTGCAAAATGTTTATTTAAGTTTATTGATAGTTGTATCAATCAATAAATTGAAATAAAAATATTTCAAAATCTGTTTTTCTTTGTGTCGATCAAACTTTTGTGATTTAAAAAAAAATCAATTTAATAAAAAAAGTCTGTAGATTCAATTATTCCCGCAGTAGGCAGCATAAACGTATTAAATTAATTAATTAACAATTCCTCGGATTCAGTTAGCTATAAAATAGATTATTATGTTTTAAAAATATGAACTTATTGTGATGAATTTAATGGAACTTTTACTTTGAAATGGAATAGTGCAAGTTAATCTGCAATAAGCAGAGTACAACAGCAGCGAGTGGGAACAGAACAAGAAGGTTTTGCAAAACACGTTTTCTTTGTTTATCAGATTAACTGCAAAAGAAGTACGTAAAACCTACCATGGATTGTAAATTTTAAAAGTTAGTGGTTTAATTTAAAATGATATTTCATAAAGTAATGAATAAAGCGATTTCTACAATCTTATTCATTTTTTGTTACATCTTTGTAATCATTTGAAAGAATGCAAATTTGTAAAAGTCAGTGATCAAAAGAAATCATGTCATCACTTCTTTGCAAGAATAAAATTTTAAAAAAAACAATCATAAATAGAACTGTTCCCATTTTCATTTAGATTGAATTTAATGCAATTTCATAATCAAATTTGCTTTCAGTATAAAAATATTCAAGGTTATAACATTTTTTTCTTACCTTCATTATAGAATCCATTCATAGTTATTCCTTCTGTTTTGTCCATTATTAGTTTATCGCAGTAACAAAATCAGAACTATGTTATGTAGGTTGTTTCTATGGACTAGAAGAATATATGACAAAAATAGCCGAAATTCTTGTACGAAATTTCGCCAAACTCGGAACAGAATTTGGAAAAGGCAAATGTTATCTGAATAACCGTTCCATTTTCTCGAAACTCTTTATCGAACTTCTTGTGTGTAAATTTCTAACTGCATCAATTGATTGCTTTAAGAGAATAGTAATCTAAAGTTGTGCGTGACACCTAGGCCAGTCGAAGTTCTTCGAACAAATGGAGATTGTGGGGAGAAAAGTTTAGCTTATTTATAAAGGCTCCAAAATGGCACCGATTTAAACGTACCAAAGTTACGTCATCAACTTTGTACCTGCCTTTTTTTCTTTTGAAACGCAAAAAGGAGCATCACAAGGTTATCGTTGCAACTTGCAAAGGTGTTTCTATCGAAATACTCCTGAGCTACTAATTATTTAACTAATTAGTTGAGTAATTATCAGCACAAATTATCGGTCATAAAAGAAGCTGTGGTGCAAATTTTGTAAACTACTATATTTTGATGATCTTATGCTAGCATCATTTTTAGGATTCTGTTGAACTTGAAAGTCCTTGAGATCTTCCTAAATTGTCTTTGTGGTGCGACCCAAATTTAATTATATGATTTGGGAAAACTAAGAATACGGTAGGAAGATTTATTAGATAAGTTGCATTTCCTTTCACATGACCTTACAGACCAGGGAGCCCATGTGGATCATCTCTAGATTCATAAAACACATGCACCATTTTGACAATTGTTCTTTTAATTTCACTTCTGACTATGCTTTCCTTACATAAACTCCTTACAAACTTGTAAAAAATGTCGAATTTCTGCGCATGAAAATAAAACGCTTATTGCTTGTTATACATACATGTACTTCTATTTTTAAGATTGTAGAATTAATTTCATTTTTGAATTGCAGTTATAGGCCTACTATGGTTCACGCATATTGCACCGTTCAATTCGGGTGGGACAATGGCATTGGTATGTCTACAGTCGAGTTTTATTTATTCATATTTACTGTATGTACATGTACATGTAATTTGTTTATTCATTATTATTATTATTATGCAATGTTTCACGGAAACAAGCAAGCCTTTAAGGCTTGCCTTTAGTTTAAACACGACCATTGGCTGCACATTGGCCATTGTAATTCGTACTTGCTGATATGAAAGGGAAAAAGACGTTTGAAAAGACCTTAGACTTGAGCACGACCATGGTTGTGACCTTAACCTTCGTTCACTGCGCAGTTAACTCGCTCTTTTGTTTTATTAGACAAATTCAACGCACCAATTTTACAGTTGGAATAAAAAGAGTTTTTGTTTTCATTACCTCGCTTTAGAAAAAAAGTGCTGTCCATATAAAAAAATTATCTCGGCCATACTTAAGTCGAGGCCAGACATGTACGTTTGCAGATATTTTTAGCATGACAACAGGCGTGTCTTGTTGGAACCGATATTTGGCGGCTGCCCAATGTGAATTCAATCGAAATGAGTTTCATGCTAATTGCCTCTTTAACAACTTTATTGCCCAACGTTCAGCTAATACTAAGTTATCTTCGGTATATTCCTGTTGTAAAGCGTTTGAAATCGGCGCCTGATTGATTGAAGTCTCAAAACGTTTGAGAATTACTCAAGGAGAAAAACATTCATGAGCTTTGATTTCCTTAGTAACAAATGCTCCTTTTCGTCAAATTGCAATTTTATCGACGGTAAACGTCACGGAAGTGCCATTCGAAGGGGATTCTTATCGTAGAAATTGTGTCCGTGCTCAATTGTATTATTTGTTAAGAAAAACATTTCTTCAAAATATGTGATTTAAAAAAATGGCGATACGCTGGTAAAAGTTTAATTTGCCAGCCCGTCACATGACAGTTTTTTACCGAATGCAGGGTAATGAGGTGAATTGAATTGAACAATTTAGTTATAAAACACTGTTTATGCAGTACGTGCTTACACAGCACTTTGTAAATACCGTAAAATCTTGCAATGATGACCACCCAAGGGACCAGGCAAACTCGAGCACCTTAGTAGCGTCTATGTATTGAAAAATAATTTTAAAAACTGCTTGTGCGTGTAATTATAAGTTTTTATTTACAAATCTATTATGATTACGATTACGCTCACGCTCTTTCGATTTAATGAACTCATCTACTATTAATTTGCATTTGCTGTTGTAAAACGAACATGACATGTACATAGCAACAATTTTTACTATCAATATTGATCTTGAAGCTTTAAAAATGCGTGTTGTAAACTTTGTTTATGGTCACTCAGATGATGAAACTAAAGAAAGCGTCCGTCATATGGTGCAATATTAAATTTACTAACATTTTATTTGAAATTATTGATATGCACTTGTAGGGGAATTTTTATAGGTGTATTTCTCTGATTAGTGTATTCTTGCGCCTAGACGCATCTGAATGCACGTGCTTATAGCATATGTATGCCCAAAGAACATTGTAGCGGTCAATATTCGGAGAGTTGCTATAGTGCGGTGTTAACATCAAAAAATGCTCAATGGTCAAATTATAGGCGGTCAATATATCGAATTTACTGAATACGGGCTAGGTGTGTTACTCAAATGTACATGTAATCTAATGCGAGCTTTTCGAGGATTCTGCTAAATAAGACATCAAGTCTGTAGTTTACAATTACTATTGTAATGGTAGAAAATTAAACCTGCAGACTGCATGCATGATGCATTTCAGTGTATCCATAGTAGGCCTATATGCGAAAAAAGTACAGCCTACCGTTTGCATAAACATATTGAATTGTGATGGGTACAGTAATTCTGCCGACTCTGCAGCTCCTTACACCTGTTACAGCATCATATTACGAATATGATTAATCTGTGGCAGCTCTCAAGATCAACGCATAGCCTGAGGTGTGACCATGAAAACGTTCGATTCGGAACAAATTGGCGGAATTTCCCATTGTGTTGAAACTACTTAGTCATTTTCCGTCCTTAATGTTGCCCTCTGTATTATGTTTTTTCCCCCTGGCCAACACCCCCAGTCTTATTACCAAGTGCACGCTTTATTATTATTATTTACTCGTTTGTACCGGTTTGATTTTGCTGCTACTCTTGATGTTGTTTGGCGGTCTACTGTTTCAAATAATCTCTGGTTTTATCCACTTCGCACAAGAAGTTGCGTAGCCTGGATCTGTTGATGTGGTAAAGTGGGAAACCTTTCTTCCAACTAACTCCTCCCCTCCTTGAAAATCTCTTCTCGCAAAAAATAATGGCAGCTTGCATCATTCGCCGGTGAAATGCCAATTAAATATAACGGCCTGTTAATTCGACTTTCCGCAACAACACTCAGAGGACAAATTCTTCTCCGCGTTAGATGTACACTGTAGTGTTGATCTGCAGTTAATTACATGTAAACTAACTTAATATAGTAATTGTACATGGTCCAACCGATAATTGGAAGGGCATTTGGAAATTCAAGAAAAAAATTCACAACAATGCAACGGACCAATGTGAATGGGAAGTACAGTGAAATCTGGCTAGTGACCGGACAAAATCGGTCACCTTAGTCTGGTGGTCAATGTATCTAGAAATATATTTTTTTAAATTTTTGCACCTAAAATAAAGTCAACTTTCATCACTTTAATTTAAAAATTATTAAGTTTTATTTAAGATTTTAATATGATTAAGATTAAGTTATTTTAATTAAAGCGGGAATTGCATATGGCATCAGCAAATTCAAATATTGATATTGTAAATTTTAATCAGTAAAGAAAAATTATAGTACATGTACATGTATGGAACTTACATTCCGAAGATGTAATTGAAGATGATTATGGCTACTCATATGGGCTTCAAGAGAAATTTCTCTGACTAAATACGCATACTAAAGGGGTACTTATGCACAAAGAACCCTACAGCGGTCAACATGCGGAGAGTTGCTGTAGATTGTAGTGCTAATTAGTACGGATGGACCTCTAAAAAGGGGTCAATCTGGCCAAAGCAGGCAGGCGGTCAATATAGCGAAAAAAATTAACAGTATAGGCATTTTCAAGAGACCCTAAAATCGGTCAATGTAAGCAGGTGGCCATTTTGCCAGGTTTTACTGTATTTATTCTGACAGCAGGTTTCTTCCTATTCCTATTCCTGGTAATAATAAAATAGTTTATTCTAATAAGAAAAGGCAACAAATGGGCCAAAACCACTTAAATTTATCCTGTTAATACACAAATACAAATTGTGACAATTGATAAAAATCAACCTGGTCTAAAAATTTACAAACAAAAAAAGTAAAACTTATGCGCAAGCAATGTGTTCGGGTAGAAGATTCCATATCCCACACAATCCTCATACTATTTCCCAGGGGACTAACTTTACTACAGCGTTATATACTGATGGAATGATATCGTGCATTATCTTATATAAACTCTTTAAATCAATTTTTGCATGTCTAGTCGCTAAAAAATAAATTTTAAAGGAGTCTTAATCTAGCAGCATAAGAAAGACTCTGCATACCTGGCAATCTCTTTGTAAAGCGTTTTTGAACCAATTCGACCATTTTAATATATTTTACTAAGTGTGGGCTCCATACCTCACTTGCAAATTCCAACATGTACGTGACATAAATTTTAAAAACCATCATTAAGGTAGAAGTATCAATATATTTAAATATTTTAAAAGCAAAGAAGCTCGATTGTGTGCCTTTGTGGCAAATTCAGGACTATGACCACCAAACTTCTAATTACTAGAAAAATTAACCCCAAGGTCATTAATTGAATAAACTCTCCTTAATGGCTCATCATTTAGATAATATAATTGCTGGTTATCACCCGACCCCAGTTGTAAGATCACTTATTTTTCAAAAGAGAAGGGAAGTTGCCAAGTGGTTGACCAGGATTCTATCCTATTCAAGTTGTTTTGAAGTGTCACTAGTGTCACCCCTAGACGAAATTGCAAAAAGTTTATTATCGTCTGCAACTCCATACATAGAATCGTCTTTAGTAACATGAAATGCATGTACGTCATTAATAAACATAAGAAACAAGTACGCTACCTTGAGGGACGCTACTCAGGATTGGGAGGGGACAGTGGCGCACCCAAAGGGAGCAATCCATAATTTCATATTAGATAAATTAAAGGTTCTTGCTTTAATAAAAGGCCTTATTTTTCTATTATTTTTAATCCAGTTTTTCAAAATGTTCGCCTAAGGCTTTTCTTTTAATAATGGCAAATATTTATAAAATGTTGAGGCTAAAATCCCGGATTTTCCCAGATTATCTCAGATTAGGAAATTTCTCAGACATTTTTGTTATTAAATTGCAGACTAAAATCCCGTATTAAAAGTTTGCCTACGGCGTTCATAAGAAATCAGGAAAGTGAAGTTGGTGCCTCTCCCTAAAAGTAGGTCCTGGGTGCACCACTGAGGATGGGATG
>JAQIXS010004154.1:0-15931 GCA_034700785.1 Rossiulus vilnensis
TGTCCCTAAGCGTGCACCACGGCATACGACAGCTGGGAAGATAATCAATGACTATTACCTTATTGGAGCGAAGGGACACTTTTCCCCCACAGCGAGCGCAGCAGCGCACCTGACAGTAATTGCAGATGTGACCAACTCCATCGGCAAATTTTGTTTTCAAGCATATTTGGCAAGTAGCATCTAATTCGGCGCCCGTCTTTTTTTGGTCCTCATTCCTTTGTTTAATGGTATCCTCCAGGACTTTCACTTCGTCTTGCTTTTTTCTGTAAAAAAATAATCAATATAGCCGCTGAGTGTTAACTGCTAGATTTGATAATATTATTTTCACAACAATTAAAATACTACATTGTACGTGTACGATTCAAATATCATTGAATCACAGTATCAATTTGTGCTATTCGACGAATGAAGTTGGGAAGAGGTTCCCCCGGCGCATTTTGAATATCCAATTGATGGGGGGGAAAGGAGAAAGAAAAAAAAACACGTATTTGCAAGTAATTTTTGTTGTCGCTATACGCTTACACCGACGCATAAGCATAACGTTCATCTAGCTCGATGCTTTTCAGATAGTTTGAAAAGTTTTCCTTTAAGGCGTTGAACTTTGATATTTCGTTGCTAACGACAACAAGAGAAAAGACTGCAAAGTTCAAGCAATGCAAATACTTGATCATATCTTGTATGAAGGTACGTTCGGCAAACATGAATGAAAATCGTGTTCGTAATACTTTCGTGATTGAGAGTTACATAATAAATGTACTCGTATGCTTAGCAACGGCACTTGGCGCTTTTCAAGCAGTAAATTTGACTATGCGTACGAATACTGGCAGCCACAATGATTGCATTTTAAATTATACGCAATTTATCTTTCATCATCATTCTTGAATATAATGATTTAATTTGTTCGCGTGACTAATATATCTGCCGTAATGTACACAGACGATGTTTTTACAGGCATGCAGTAAAATTAACGCAATTAAAGAGTTCTGCTATTGAATTGTCGAATACCATCAATTAACAAAAGCCCATCTCCAGAAAATTCGTTTACAATGACCAAGTTTCTTTAAGATTTCTTTAATTTGACGATGCACTTTTCTTGATGGGGAAATAATTAGTTTGATTTAATGCTGTTATTGAATTCATCAATGCTTTACACAGCATATTTTTATGCTTCCTAGTGAAAATATCTTTTATGAGTAAACTTGAATTCGTCAATTCGCTTTAAGTTTGAAATCAACGTCCATTTATTGAAAATAAATCTCCGAAAAGAGACAAAGATGGAAGGGGGAGGGGAGTTTTCGCTATCACTCCTACTGTATTCTCCTTTGGCCACATTATAGGATATGCACTAAGGAGTTTTAATAGACCTTAATGTTGGTATACTTGTTGATCATTACGATGGGTGTCAGGTTGCTTGTAATACAGTAGGTGATTAGTTTGAGGGTTGAACTTGGGTTAGAGGGAGAGACGATCATAAGATCCTGCTGGAACAATTTAAGGAAGCCTTTACAGGACATCGGTACATACTGGTGGTAATAATTAGTGTCTGTTAAATCGAGACATCTATAAATAGGCTCCATAAATGGTATTCATTTAATGTGCATGCACGTTAGTAAAATTATTAGGCATTGGTTGGTGTTGAGTGTATTCTAATAATTGTGGTTAGCCTGTGAATTTTTGATTGCTAGGTTTATGATTTAAAAAAGCCAGATAGGGCGGATAATAGCACAATTACTGACCATCGCTTCTTGGTAAAACGACGATTTGCTCTGACTAATTAATTGAATTGCGTAGTACGTTTCTATAAAATCAGCTATTATCATAATTGATTGTTTGTAAAGATATACACCGTATGTATGCAAGCCAAAAGAGGTCAGTTATTACTTATTATGACATCATAAAATAGACGGAAAAAGACTTAAAGTTTCAAAACGTTTATCACCTTCATAAAAGGTATCCACAACACGGTAATCTTCATATGTCCTTCGCTTCCTATCCCGTTTGCTTACTTTTACACGTGCTTTAATAAGGCACATCTCTTTCATTTGATTTATCATAAATTCATAAATTTAGATCATAGAATATTATCTTTCATCTGTTTGGGCAAGAAGAAGGTTATCGCGGGAACATTAATTCGCCAGTCATTGATGCACTCTATACAATGAATTTCACGGGCCATGCATTATCATCCCACTTTATAATGCAATATAAATGTAAACTAATGCTTAGTGGTTTTTGCTTTCATCATTTTACTGCATTGAAAATAATTTCGGAACAGAAGAACTAAATCAATGACGTTGTGCTTCAATGCGTGCTTGAGGACAATTCATTAACAAAACATAGACCAATACGTGTGCACAATTTCATTCCCCTTGGTAAAATACCCGGATTTTATGATTAAGTTTGCACCGGGCTCGTCGTTGTGCATCGACCAGAAAATCTGAATAGTTTAAACTTCATTTGTGTATAAGTGGATGGTGTCACGCGCAGAAATTGAACGTACATCTCGTTAAAGGATGCTAAGCAGACCCTAAACCCTGTAATGATGAAAATTTAGAACAAAAAAATCCCTCATTTAAATATCGATAATATTTTTATGCGAATATTTCCTACAACGTAGACTAAGGTATATGTAAGGAGCGTGAGGCATGTCTCAAGTACCGATTATTGTGGATTTGATTTGTCAAAAACAGGATTTTTGGAGCCATTTCATATTCCAAGTACAGCGTAGTATGCGTTTGAGACTCTGGCATATATTTACTTATTTTTTTAGAAATAAATATAAAAATAGTTTGAACCTCAAATGAAATGTCAGCCCGTCAATGCCAATTTGTTATTTACTTTTATAAGGTATGCAACCACGATAAAATTACTGCATTATCACAACGTTTTATTAAATTTCATCAATTTCAATTCTCAATAATTATCTAAAGTGCGAGGTTGTTAAGAGAAAATGTTCTTTTAGTATATGTTAAGGATAACAAGTTAAGCCAAAATCAATTACTTACTGCTTCAATTAATTATAATTGCTAAATTTATTTCCAGAGTTTTAGCTCCTGGTCATTTATAACAAATTTAAGGAATTAAAAAAATCGTTACATGACCGTTAATAATCGGGCTTTTCTGCATGGCAACTTTGCATTGCGGGTTGCCAACCCTTTTTTCAAATTTCTTATTTTTCATATATACATTATAAACGGGACATTTTAAAATTATAAATGAAAGCTGAAACCCCAGTGGACCACCTCTTCTGCATCGGGGAAACCAAATTTAGCATTTATCCTCGTTTGCATAGTGGTATGCCCTTATCCCAGCGTTAAGTAGGCCTTGACCGTATTTCCAGTACGCAAATCCAAGCCATAGGTTAACCGGAATAAAATAACCAGCGATACAAAGTAACTCGCTGGCTTATGTTTTAATGTTTTATTCAAAACGCCGGAGTTTACAATGCCGAGTCTGCTTTTGTCTGCATGCCATCTGCTGCAGTTAGTCGCTGCAAGTTTACTCATTCGTTAAAATATGCGGAAGTATGAATTCATATTGCATGGATTCATGCGGCAGGAATATGGATAGGTATGGGGGGGGGGAAGGAAAATGAATTCGCGGAGAAATGGTTATAATCAACTTCTAGTACAAACAACAGTGCATGAATGAATGGAGGGAATCTGGCAAGGTAGAGAAGCGCGATCGGAAAGAGAGGCAAGCCGAGTGCAGTGCGCGTAGTGACGAATGGCACGCTGCTGATATTGATTATTACGTGAGGGAGCCGCCATTTTTGATACCCCCTGCATAGCGTCATAGAAATTGTGGAGGGGCGAGACGACTATTATAGACGAGGGAGTTTGGGCTCTTGCCCCGCAACGGATACAAGCCCAGAGTCAAACGTTGATGATAGCATCATTTTCTTATGCCGGTTGTGGTGGTCACAGCGGCGCACAAAACAGCTGGTTGCTCGGACCAAGTGACGTGATTCGGAATGGGGAAATAAGGGCTTTAGGCAACGGAGGGAGGGTGGGGGTGAGTGCGAGAACGTCCCGAGTGTTCTACTGTTCTACGTCGGGTCTGCTTCCTCCACCAGCTCCTATCGCCCGTAATCTAAATGGGAATTGGTAGTTGCCTTATAGAATTTTTACGTGCACGAGATTGTCTGATATCCCTAATCCGCTATTATCCAGTCACACTGCAAATTAAGGCTGGCCGTATAAAGGCTGTGCAATTTGATAGGGGCTAAAAATATACATCGTGTCATTTCATATTGATTATGCAATTGTGAATCTATACTTTTTTTTTGCGCGATGCATATTTGTTACGTGCGAAAGATTTAACCCAGATAAATCGGACTGAGATTGGGATTGGATGAAAATGCGATGCAATGTTGGCTAGGCCCGAGCTAACAAACGGAACACGCCGCGCCACTTTGAAATGCAATTTTACATCCATTTCTATTACCAACTTTCGCGTCTTGTTAGCGTCAAACTTTGGCACAAGTTTGACGAGAAAACTTACTGGCACACATAGATGTCCCGGTTAAATTATTCGTGAATTTTAGACCGAATTTGAATTGATTGGGAAGTTTATGTGTGGAAAAGACTGAAATGTGGAACTAACATATGCGATGTACTTCGGCCATCATCTAACTTTACCCAAACTCACACATTACAAGTATGATTCGTGTGGGAGGAGAATTTTGCGCCACGTCCATAGTTCAGTTCCATTTAGTTTCCTATAATCAGCAAAATAAATACTGTTTTGTTTGAGAAGACGCCCACTAATCTTAAGAGCTCCCACGTCAATCGAGTCATAAACATTGCCAGTTTAGAATATCTAAATTTGTTAACTGTTCACTTGTTCACTTTGTTTTCTTTAGAAAGAAAGAAAATAAACATGACAAAAATCCAAATTCGAACTTCTGAAGCACAATTTCAGAGGTTTCAGTTAACGTACAAACATAACCATACAAACAAATAAATGATTGAAAAGAAAATGTGAATGTAGGCGGTAATTCTCATGCTTTTTCATGAATCATTGTTATTGGTTGCTGTGGCTTTTACATGGAGTATATTGCTGGGCATCCAACCACTTGAGAAATCGTCAATTTTTGCACCTCAATAACTGCGGAGAGCTTTGCCGGATTGTTTCTTTTGGCAGATTCGAAATGGGCTGATTGTCTGGTTCATGTGTTTACTTTACACTGCCCTTCTATCTTGCAAAACAAAAACGTAACATTCTTGGAAGCCATAATGGCGCGTTCGAAAGTTACCAATGGGCAGATGTCCCAATGTGAACATCATGTTACAATACTTGGGTCATGATACATCTATTTATGATTAATTTAGCAACATTAGCACCGCAACGCTTGCCTGAATCACCCTGTATAAAGAAAAGCTAACCGCATGTAGTTGTTTTAAAGTTAAACGAAAATCTCAAACGTGATTACTTTAAACCCTCTAAATACCTAGTTATTAAACATATTCATTAAAATCAAAATTAAATCATTCTCTCTGATTGGATTAGTCGGATTGGAAAGATTTGTAGCACAATTTCCAAACAATAATAGATTACGCTCAATAGTAGGAATAAACAGCAAGTTGTTAAAGTAAGTAAAAAACCGAAAATGTTACTGTTGCTCTTTTTCTGTTGGATCAGCAACAACATGTAATTGCTCATTACATCAAATCACAGAAATGTCTTGCATGAAATAGCATAACATTTCAGTCTCAAGTAAAATGTCACTACTAATGCTGCCATGTTTAGAAATGATGAAAGCATGATTTGCGTGTGTGCTGAAATCACTTTTTGTAACACTTATTTGCCACGCGTTACTTTAATAGCTTCCGAGAAATAATTTGCACTGCGAGCGTGCATTTAAAAATCGCGCCCACGCTGATGACGTCAAGTGTGTCACGAATGGATTTCATTTTCGTTGCGATCAATTAAATTGTAAGTGGCATTACGTGATTGTTAATGCACAATGATTTAAACACCCATGCAGGTCATGATAAGCGAGTATCGCTATAAACTGGAGGCTTACTATATATACGTGTAAAGGCTGAACGGAATTGTAACAGTAAAAGTAGTATAGCGTTCAGAACAATTTACTGATGGTGAAAACACCAAAATTAGTACGAGTAAGTGTTGCAATTTGTTAATAAAGTCAGTACTTGTATTTAAACTCTTTAAGATATAAGATAACACATATACCATTATATCATTAAACGTTCACCCTCCAGTTGTTACTAATTTTTAAGGTAAAAAAGATTTAATATTTCTAATATCGACTGGGCGGTAGGCCTACCCCTTACTTTAAGTCACAGCGATCTAACTAGTAATTCTTTTTAAAATGGAAAGAGTTAGAAATCGAAGAACGACCGCGTTAAGGTGAAGGATACGAAATGGATGTAGGCTGGATTATTATGCAGTTTTATGAGACGGAGATTCGAGGAAGAAAATAGATGTGACGACCTAAGAGGTGCGTCAAAGGTATAATGATAGAATCAAACGGAAAGAACAAAGGAATTGGGCAAATGGGGTTGGCAAACACGCAGAACTGACAGCTTTGGGCAACGAGAACTTGATGGAGGTGGTACAAAAATGTGGGAGTGAAAAACCGAGTGGCAGTAGAAGACGCATTATAATGTGTGTAAATTATGATAGGATGAACTTGAAATTATTGCAGGTGGTAAAAAGGAATGGGAGAAATGGTGGGTGATAATAGTGATACGAAGGTGAAAGACAGGACTGATTAAGATTAAAGATGAATGATTTAGAAACGAGTATGCGAAAAAGCAGTGGTTCAGGAGAAACTACTGCTGGATTAGTACTGAATATTCATAGTCCAGGAAATCTTGGAATATTGCAGAATTGGTCCTAATCCTGGTGAAATTGGAGGTGTTTTTTTTAAATTGCTAGTTACTGTGTCTACAGCTTTTGCTCTTACTGGCTTGCGGAGACGTCGAGAAAAGATGTGTTCCCCTAGTATTCAGCGCTTATAACGAAGCTATACCTGTATATTCATTGCTTATTTAAGCAGATTTTGTCTTGATTTAAGTTGCTTTTGGTATCGTCAGTCATTTAAAATGCAGTTTGTTTGAATATTGACCAATTAATTTTGCGGTGTAATGAATTCAAGGATCTCTACACGTAATGTAGAAGAATGGCTTTATTAGGCTTGTATCAGGATTCTCTATGAAATTAAATTCCCAAATTTCCTGACTTTTTTAAATTTTAGAAGAACGTTCTCTGACTTCATCAAATTGTTTAGAGAATAAAATGGAAACAATTTACCAATTACTGATAATTTTATTTACTATACCAAACGTTGAAAGTGTGCTGTATGCTAAGGATAATTATGGAATTCCCTATTAATGCATGCATGTGACTAGATAGCGTCCTTTTTTTAGCAGTATCATAAACTCTTCATTTGAGATTAATCCAATTTAAGGCTGGCATTTTATCTAATAAAATTTCCATGACTTTTCATGAAAATTTGAAATTTTCAAGACTTTTCCCTGACAATGCCAGGTTTCTTAGTAAGTGGGAACCCTGTTTTTGTTTGTACTGTTTATAAAGAATGCGTTTTTAATGGAATTTATTTGAGAAGGTTTGATTGAAACTTGACTTTGTGAAAGAACAATGGGGTCACCATGGGATCGCACGTAAATGTGGGTCTACGTAAAACAACGCAACGTAAAGCGGGGTAGGTCTGTACTTAAACCCCAAAATTGACACACACGTGCACAGCAATAACTTGCCTTGGTATGCGTCTTCTTTACGAGCTAGAACAATCTATAAATTTGACTAAACATCAAAATGGCTGCTGTGGCTGCTATGCTAGACCTAACTTCTGTCTTTTGTAAGAGCTAACAGTTGGTAGTTAGGTGTGCAGCCTTCCTTAAAAGCACCTTTAACGTTTGAAACATTTAAATACAAGGACCCGTATATGTATACATATATTATTTTCCTAAATAAAGCTTACTATTTTATTAGAATGTACAGTGCACATTATAACTGTTATCTATTGCAAATATACCGCATTGTACACGTTTGAAAAATTCAAATTTTTGCGACGAGAAGTTTTTGTGTCACTAAAGATGTATTTTTGTTGGCATTTTACAACCTATTAAGGACGATTGAGGTGCATCACATATACTATTTTCTTGACTTACAATTCACAGTTCGATGAAATAATTGTATACTAAGTTTTGACGCATTGTGTAATATCGCATTTTTACGGTTTTCTTAAATGTTTCATAGAAACTAATTGGGCTTCCTATCCTTTACTTTTTTTTGCTTATACAGTATTTCATCTACTGCATCTTTCAAAGTATTGTAGAAGGTTGCACATTATTTGAAAATATAAAAAACGAAGTATAAAAACTAGCTTTTGGCATGCTTCGTAATGTTGCTTCTTCAGCTTATCAATCATGCTTTGAAAGTGAAGAGTGGTTCAATCTTTCATCAGTAAGGGATGACCCAACATTCAAACCTACATTAGAATTGATAAGTTTTGTCCTTGTGTAAAACGAAAGTAAATCATAATTTTTAACCACATTACTTATGCTTGATTAAAATGTGATAGGGATGAATAAAGCGTAAAGTTAAGATTTTCGAAATGTTACAATTACAATATATTATAATAATACAATAATTATAATATATTGTATTATATTATATAATTACAAAAAGTCGCATTTTTAACTTATTGTTTCAAACGTAAAATTGATCTGAATATTTCTTAAAAATGTAAACATCAGCATGCAATATTATGTCAATATTTTTCCAAATATACTCCCAAAGCGTTTCCAAAAAACCGTTTTATACAAAATCGTAACAGTTGCAATATAGGAAATGAGGAGCACTGGTTTATAATTTTCGTGCCATCAAGTATAGCATACACGCATCCTTATTATTAAATACTGAATCATTTAATAACTTATCTTGGCGATAAGCAATGTCAGATGATTTTAAATGACTTTACGATGCAATTCTCAGTGGAATATCAATATATCGCAGTCGTGATTTCTATGTTGTTTAATACAATTCGGCTACAGAAACATAAAAAGTGATACAATTTATAGGGAAAATCCCGCACGTGCGTCGGAGATTATAACAACATTTAACATTAGCATTGCGGATTTCTAAAGGGATCAATATACCTTAAAGAACGTCAAAATTGAAGTAGGCAATTTAATGGTGATCTCCAAAATAAATATTTTGCCTCTCATTGTAATAAAATTAGGTGGGTGTTAAGTTAGGCGGTGAATCTTACGAGTTCATGAGCAAGATATTTTGTTCTCTGTTTGGGAACATGCTGCAAAGCGCTCGTGAGTTGAATTATGTGAGAATAGTTAATTCTTGATTGAAACTACGCTTATGATCCGAAGACATCCTTATCTGCGAAAGATGTTACAGTGTTTTGATCTTGTATCAAAAGTGTTCCAAACATTCCATGGTGTATGGGATATTCCACCTTCGTGTCTCCCACTCTCAACTATTTATAACTTTTTAATAATAAAAACTTTTGCACTAAAACGCATGCTGCAATACCAGATTCCTAGTTATTTGCACCATTATTACACTGTAATTTATTAGGCACGTCCTGAATATTGTGAGCCTGCTCATAAAATATACAAAATTCATCACGTGATATAGAAATTTTAGTTTGAAGCGGTGTTATTCTGCCTTACATAAGGCATGGAAAAGTAAAAGAATTTTTAACATAACCAAGGGTTTTAAACAATAAAAACTGAGATATAAAGTTATTGATCATTCTGTTTCTGACTTACAGCATGTATGTTAGATTGCATGAAGTTAACTTATGTGTAACATACGTCAGCCTTTTATACAACCCTTTTTTTTTTTTTTTTAATATGAACTTTTTTAAATTACACTGCAGCGTGCATTGTCTATAAATGTACTAGTGGCTTACGAATCAAATGACTTGCGTATGAGCTCACCAAGTTATGTGGTATAGTTTATAACTTATTTATTTGGTAATTTCAAAGAATTGTTATTGTGTGAGCACAATTTTAGATAAAAATAACATTCCGTGAACTTTGAGAAACCACATCAGATCTGTTGAATTACTAATGCAAATATCCACAGTAGAGTTTTTAAACCCGAACGGACACTTTTAGAAAACTAAATATTAAACCGCTACAGAAAGGTTTGTACAATTGATTTGTATTAGAAATGAAAATGATTCATTAAAAAGTTTCGTTTTTCAGCGCTTTTGAGTATTGTCCTGAGTCGGGAACCTCAAAACAACCTAAAATAGCCTAATTAAAAACGTATTTTACTGTTGCCTTAACTGGTCTTATTTTTCGCAAGCTATTGTTTGTGTAAGAATCGTTTTCGCTCTTACTATTTCAGTAAAAAAAAACACGCTTGATCATTATCATTGCAAATAGTACAATTTTCGTACGTTTATCTTCACATATCTCCTCATAATTACAACCTAATTTTTATGCTTAAATTATTTCTGACAACATTTTATAAGAAACGTTTTGATTTGAACAGTTAATGTGTTTATAGTCCGGCTGTACAGAGTATATTTACGTTTAATTGTAATAATTTTTTTCTGCTTGGAAATAATAAATTAAGCACTTTCATCTCGACTGGCACAAGAAAAATACAGCTATGTTTCTTAAATCAATCAAAAAGTATTTTAGGGAATGTACTCATTTAAAAATTGGTCATTCTAAATGTACTTTTTTGCATCTTTTTTTAAAATACCTACTAATAACAAAACATAAAATGTAAATTTATTTTAGAAGGAAATGTGGAGAATAAAAACAGATGTACGAAATCGAAATGTCATAATTTTAAAGATTCACGCATGAGTATGACTTTTGTTTCTCTTTGGTTAGTCAATCATTCAGGGTACTACCGGCAACAATATAACTAACTATTCATAATCCTGAGTTCTCTCCTGGTTTAAGCGGACTTACACTGGCGATATTATTGTCATTATCAACATATAATGACAGATACACTGAACATGTGAAGGGCAAGACATGGATTTAAAGCCGAATTTTATGTATATGCGGATAAAAATCCGTATTTTTTTAAAGATATTTATGAGTGCGTATTATTTGAGATTCAGCATATTGATAATAAAACTGACTATGTGAGGGCACTCTTCAATATTACCGTCAGTATCGCCACACCAGCTAATGGCAACACATGCGTCACATTAAATAAGCTATCAGGAGAACACTTGCGTTATCATTGAATATACCGTGGTTAAATACTGATAGTAATACTAAACACGTAGGATCGCAACAAAAATAATGCATATGGTAATTACTGGATAACATGGAGCTTCTCCATTTTATTTACTAAGTTGTTATTTATAAATAAAGCTCTCTTCACCATTCCTTGAATGGATTAATGATTCTTTAACTTGGCGACGAATTGTGCGAGTTTTTTATACAATACTGATATTAAGTAAATTGGTATGTTAACTAAGACGATCGGATTAGAACCACATTTACATACATTTGGGACTGCATGTACACTGTATTTACTACATTTCATTAGTTTACATGTTTACGAAGCTAGAACGTTTATTGTAGTCCTATGGAAGTGAATACAGTACAAGTGTGCAAGGTCAATTATCATCAACATGCATTATCTAATCTAATCCATTCGATAAATTATACCAAGTAATAAATTATACCAAGAAGTATTTTTCTGGTATAGTTTTATTTAAATTGATTAAAATCTGATGATATCTTAAAATCGATATTTTAAAATAGAATGGGACATTCAGCGTAAAGAAAACACCCGAAGAAGGCTTCATGTTAGGAAGTTAAATTTATCTTAGGATAATAATTAAAGGTTACAGATGGTTGGGCACATAGTAAGAGCTGTTAGGAGGTAAAACCAAACCCTATTCTGGAATACCATTAATTGTTTGTAAAATAAAACAAAGGGATCTTTCATTCCGCTTTACATAGAAGTCTATTATCTCTCAGGCTGTCATCGGGATGCGCTAAATAAAACCAGCGAACGAACAAACGATCCGCTGGTGTTCCGTATCTCTGCGTGCAGACTGCACCATACAGGAACGTAACACACCAGGCAGGCATGGTGAAATGAACGGTTCAGGAACCAGAGAAACACCCACTTCCGTTAACCCGCTATGAATATTCTATAGGGCCACCAAAGCGCTATCCACCTTAATAGACAAACAGTGAAGACCCTTGGTTTTTCGCAATTTCCGAAGAAGCGGAAAAAAAAACTTCTCGCCATGCCCTCGCACGCGAAAATCTCGCCCCACCCACGAGCCGAATGGTAACAGCCGCACAAAATGAACGCCGGAATATCCGCCATGACCGCGATGCAGTGAGCGCAGCACCTCGGCCAAGCCGTGGATCCGGCATGCATCATTTCGTCTAATGCGCGTGTAATGCCGCTATTTCCAGCCCACTCGCCCAGCTCGCACCACGAACCCAACGCGCTCCATCCTGAGCTTCCACCAGTTCCATTTTTTTGCGTTTTCCCATTACGCAATATAGCTTTTCGACTAATTAAAGACATCTTCTCGCCGAATTTATCCCCCAATTCCTCCCCCCCATCACCCTCCTTTATCCCGAGGCTGAAATCGAGTTTTTCACCACCGCCGCACGCGCTCTCGGGCTCCATGCCCACATTTTCAAAATCCATAAGCCGATGTGTGCACACAACATGGCGCCCGCGCCGCGATAAACCTAACCTCGACGCGGGCACATCCGCCCAAGAACGGCATCGGGTCTGGCCCGATCAATGCCGATTTCGGCGATGCGGCAGAGGCGGGCGAGGGAGGGCCGGTAAAGAGGATGGGCGACAGAAACACATAAAACCCCCAATAACAATGAAATAAAAAATCACCGGGGTCTCGACTCCCGCTGCCGCCTCTCCGCTGCCCTCGGCCGGCGGCCGAACCGAGGGATCGTCGGGCTTTCGGTCACTTACTTGAGGATCTCTCGCTCCTTGTCCTCCTCCTCCTTTTGGCGGGCCATCACCGACTCGATGATCTGCCTCTCCTCTTCTGTCAGGTGGCTGAGGTCGGGCATGGGAAGCGGCGGTTCGGCGATGATGGCCCCGCCGCCGCCGCCGAGCAGCGCTTTCTTGCTGTCCGACATGTTGTCGTCGAGGGCGGTGAAGAAGACGGTTTGTGCGTGCGGCTGGCGGTGGATGGCGAGAGCGGTGCCGACATGCGAAGAAGGAAGAAGCCGTTTTCGCTAGGCCATTCTCGGGGAGGAACAACTGCACGCAGCGAGGTCCATTGCTGCGGCTACGGAGGAAATGACGCAGATGGCGGCCCCCCGTCGGGGACTGGCGACTGACGCGGTGGCACGGCACCCACAACTTATTAATTATGCATGTACACTTAAATTTTAATAGAATGCGTTAAATTCGGACCAATCGCGCGCCGCCACGTCACACCAAGGAGCGCGATCGACCCGCGGCGAAGCGATGCTCGTCCTGGCAGCCGGAGTCGCGGACCAGCGACGTGGAGGCGGAAAATGGACGACCGGGAGCGGCGGGCGAAACACCGAAGCGTCGGCTCGCGGCACACACCCGCTGAATCGCGGCACGAGCGACGGCGAAATCGCGATCGGGGACGGGTGACGTCACGCGCGCCTCGTCCCAATAATCCTTCGGACGGTAAGTGCCCTCCTCGCGTCGGTACACGGATTGACCGTGACGTCACGCGTGCCGGATGCCGGATCCTTGAGGAGCGAATGCGGAAGAACGGAGAAGGGATGACCTGCCAGCCGCTGCGCATGCGCACCACCTAGGCCTGCTGCAGCCGTCAAAGGTATCCTCCAGAACGCATTTCGCGTCCTGGAGGTGGTCATGTCGCACTAAGTGAACTAAGTGCTGCGCGTATGCATTAGCAAAGTAAATGTTACTGTGATGAAAATCTGCTTTGAAAGTAACCCTTTGGACTATCGGAGCAGGTTTGTTCTTCGATGGAGCTGCGCTACGTGACTGAGCAATTGATCAGAAATCTGTTCAGCTGAATGCGAAGCGTGATTTAGGCGCTTTGGCCAGGTAGAGTTCGCATTGTTTTTGTTTTTGATCTTTTCATGTCTCCCATCGCGGAGGGAAGGATGAAGGCGGTCGCCATGGCGCGTTTGGTGAAACGACAAGATGCGGACTCGAATGCGGATGCGTTGCCACGTGATTAGGCAATCACACAACACACGCTTGAGATGCTGGGAAACCAACTCGTGGCCGCACACGCCACCTATCGCCGCGAGTTCTGGTCGGTGCGGGTGTGGGCGGCCGTCTCGACGGAGGATTCGGGGTGATAACCGGTTGATGCCGTGGTTACGCATTGATGACGAGGCATGCTTGGGTTATCAGCGAAAATGGCCCGTTTATCTCGCTAATATCGGTTTAGCTCCGTTTCGGAGACATCGGCGATACTGGACTGAAAAAAGAGAATGAAATTTCCCCGAAATGGAAAAGTGCTGATGACACCACTTCGGTGTTGGCGCATTGTTATTCGCAATCGATCGCTTGAGCCCTGCTCGTTGTTTTGTGACCCTGAGCTAACTTTTAATAGAACTCAAATGACCACTCCGCGTGTTGATTGCAAGATGCCCCGAACTCAAATAACGACCGTGTTTCTGTTAAATTACACACCTCTAACTAATGGCAATGTATTGATTGTGAAAAAGTACAGATCGTTCAGAAACTTTGTAGATGAAACTAACATAATTTGTACTACATTTCACCTGCATGTGGATTTGCCTTTCAGTGAGATTAATCAAGGCCTTGAACGTAAAGATTATATCGGTTATAATTGTGTGTCATCCCACAGGTGGCGCTGCCCGTCCATAGAGAACAAATCTTTGCAAGTCAGCACCTTGATAGAATCTCAGGAGATGTGAAATACATTTTTTTGTGGGTGTATATGGAAATTATGATCTTAGGACATTAAATGGACAAAATGAACTCAAGTACTTTCCATTAAGTTTCATTCGCACAAACTAGTGGCGACAAATCGATCCTAAATTAAAAGGAGTTTTTGTAAACAACCACAATCGTCACTGATTTGTTAGAAAACACTACTACGGAATTTCTGCTGTGATCTAACTTCCTGTAAATGTACCAGAACATTAGGGCAGACTGTGACATGTATTTGTCAATTCTATGTGTGACAGTTGTCTTTGCCAAATCGGAATTACGAAATGACTGGCATCAGCTGCGAGAACTCTTATAAGTATTGCAATGTCACACCTATTTCTGTATTACAACACAGCATGCAATTATAAAGCAATAACCCAGTGAAACTGAACAAATTAAAATCACATAATTTATATTAGTACATCCGAGATGCGCTACAATGAATTTAACAGACTTCATTCCATACACAAATATTGAATACATACATTTTTAATTCACATTCATGGTTAATATAGCATCGACATATTACGATCATTTTTACAACATATACACCAACAAATATTAGGCCAGATAATTACCCTTACCGTCTGCGAAATCTTTAACTTTACCCAGTACCAGGGAACTATGCGAACAAACCCTCGCATCGATTACTTTTATAGAAATTGACTCTGATGTATTTTTCTGGCAAAGTGCCACAACGCCACCTTAAATCACTTCTGGTCCAATTCTAACGAGATATTGGTGTATGCCCTGTTGATTAGACTAAATAATTTACTGCTTGGTGTCCGTTCCATTTTGGGTTTTTTTCCGAACTGCAACAAACGCCTCATTAAACTAGCCTTAATTAAGGACTCTAACATTAACGTCCAGACGTTAAACTACATGGCGTAGTATAGGCTAGAGGTTTTATACTAATGGAAAGTAATGCACCAAACGTGCGTCTTGTGAGGGCTAGTTGAAGAACTGGACAGATTCCTGCCAGTTTACCTAATAATTAACATCAGATTTCTCAGTCTTAATTTCGGTCTGG